>LPNX010774491.1:714864-734684 GCA_001517045.1 Pseudotsuga menziesii
ATCATCATCATCATGTTGATCATCATCATCTTCATCATCAGCATCATCAGCATCATCATCATCATCATCATGAGCATCATCATCATCATCCTCATTATCATGATGTTCATCATCATCATCTTCATCATTATGGTGTTCATCATCATCATCGTCGTCATCATCATCACCACCCTCATCTTCATCATCGTCTTCATCGTCGTCGTCATCATCATCATGTTCATCATCATCATCATGTTCATCATCATCATCATGTTCATCCTCATCGTCATCATGGCCCTCATCATCATCATCATCATCGTATTCATCATCATGATGTTCATCACCATCATCACCATCATCAACACCATCATCATCAGCATCATCATGTTGATCATCTTCATCTTCATCATCATGATAATCATGATAATCATCATCTTCTTCATCATCATCATCTTCTTATTCATCATCATCATGTTGATCATTGTCATCTTCATCATTATGATCGTTATCATCATCATCATCATGTTCATCATCATCCTCTTCATGATGATGATGATGATGATGATCATCATAAATAAGGTGGAGAGAGGTTTTGAGAGACGGGGAGTGAGGGAGGGACACACACACACACATAGAGATAGAGAGAGGGAGAGGGAGGTGTAACAGAGAAGGGGGAAAGAGACACACACACATACACATAGAGATAGTGAGAGATGGAAATACAAAAGTAGGGAGTGCCAGTGAGTAAGTCATAGAGGGATAGTGAGTAAGGCATATTTGTCTTCATCATCATCGTCTTCACCATCACGACCCTCATCATCATCATCATCATGTTGATCACCATCGTCTTCATCATCATGATCATCATCGTCATCATCATCATCATCATCATATTCATCATCATAGTATTCATCATCATCAGCAGCATAAACATCAACATCATCATCATCTTCATCATGATCATGATCATCATCATCATCATTACCCTCATCATCATCATCATCATAATCATCATCGTCATCATCATCGTCGTCTTCATCATCATCATCATCTTCTTCTTCATTATCATCATCATGACCCTCATAATCATCATCATCTTCATCTTCATGATCATCATCATCATGAGCCTCATCATCATCATCGTCAACATCATCATCATCTTCATATTCATCATCATCATCATCACCATTTTCATCATCATCATCTTCATCGTCATCATCTTCATCGTCATCATCATCATCATCATCATCATCATCGCCATCATCATCGTCATCACCATCATCTTCATCATGTTGATCATCTTCATCACCATCTTCACCATGTTGATCATCATCGTATTCATCATCATCATCATCATCATCATCATCATGAACATCATCATCATCCTCATTATCATGATGTTCATCATCACCGTCTTCATCATCATCATCATCATCATCATCATCACCATCATCATGTTGATCATCATTGTCATCATGACCCTCATCATCACCATCATCATCATATTCATCATCATGATGTTCATCATCATCATCACCATCATCAACATCATCATCATCATCATCATGTTGATCATCATCGTCTTGATCATCATGATAATCATCATCATCATGTTAATCATCATCATAATCATGTTGATCATCATCGTCTTCATCATCGTCATCATCATCATTGTCATCATAATCATCATGTTCATCATCATCATCATCGTCGTTGTCGTCGTCGTCGTCATCGTCGTCGTCGTCATCGACATCATCATCATCTTCATCTTCATCATCATCATCATCACCATCATCATCATCATCATCATCACCATCATTACCATCATGATAATCATCATCGTGATCATGATCATGGCCATCATTATCATCATCATCATCTTCATCATCATCACCATCATCACCATCATCTTCATCATCATCACCAAGTTGATCATCATCGTCTTCATCATCATGATAATCATCATCTTCTTCTTCATCATCATAATGTTAATCATCATCATCATCATCTTCTTCATCATCATTGTCTTCATGATGATGATGATGATGATGATGATGATCATCGGCTTCATCATCATGGTCAATATCATCATCATCGACATCATCATCATATTCATATTCATCATCATCATCATTGTCATCTTCATCATCATCATCATCATAATCGCCATCATCACCATCATGATAATCATCATCGTGATCATGATCATGATCATCATTATCATCATCATCGTCTTCATCATCATCATCATGTTCATCATCACCATCATCACCCTCATCACCATCATCTTCATCATCATCATCATGTTGATCATCATCATCTTCATCATCATGATAATCATCATCATCATCATCATCATCTTCTTCTTCTTCATCATCATCATGTTTATCATCATCGTCTTCATCATCATGATCATTATCATCATCATCATCGTCTTCATCATCATCAACATCATGATCATCATCGTCGTCGTTGACATCATCAGCATCATCGTCGTCGTCGTCATCTTCATCATCATCATCATCATCGCCATCATCACCATCATGATAATCATCATCGTGATCAAGATCATGATCATCATTATCATCATGATCGTCATCATCATCATCATCATGTTCATCACCATCATCACCATCATCTTCATCATCATCGTCTTCATCATCATGATAATCATGATAATCATCATCGTCTTCATCATCATGATAATCATGATAATCATCATCGTCTTCTTCATCATCATCACATAGAGATAGAGATAGAGAGAGAGAGGGAGGTTGTGACAGAGAAGGTGGAAATACACACACACATAGGAGTAATGAGAGAGAGATACCACCCCAAGAAGTGGAGAGATGATAAGAGAGGGAGGGATGGAGGGAGAGATGGGGAGGGAGGGATACAAGGTCAGAGAGAGAGGGAACGAGGAGGGATAAAGGCACATAGGTTTATTGACTAAGGGAGAATAAGGGAGAGAGTGCTATAGGGAGGGATAATGGTGAAGATAAAGAGAAGGTGGAGAGTGGAGTGGTATGGACATGGATGGAATAAGGGAGAGAAAGAAACATATAGGGAAGGATGTAGAGAGAATGAGGGAGGTAAATTTAGAAAGAGATAGGGGGTATCTAGGGATTATTGGGGGTATAGAGAGAAACATTTATATGCATGAAAAGAAGGGAACACTAAAAATATTTGCTTTGTTTCGAACCATAGAAAACATTTGTTTTCTTATGATTTTATTTGTTGCCTTAACTGTGCACCTAACCTATTAATTGTGCTTAAAACTATCGCTTGCACGTTCTGCTTCTACAAATTGCGTACATGTTTTTACTCTATATAACGTGTGCACGTTTTAGGACTGTAAAAACAATGGTTTGTTTTTTTCTAAGAGGAACTTTACTTTGTCTTTACGAAAAACCAATTATCGCGCGTTCTTTTTCAACAGAGCACGAGCCTGCCTGTGGAAATACTCACAATACACATTCTCCACCATTCTTTTTGTTATGCAGGTGCAACATTGAGGACATCTTTCATGGTTGAGGAGCACACAGGATAATATATCAAGCTTCAATATCATTTCATGGTGATGGTGGATATACACAATTGTACAAGAGAATAAACTTGAGGAACAATTTATGATTTAACTTTCATTTGCTTATTATTCAAGAGAACCAAAAGTAAATTTTCTCATTCATCATTGTTTTGGTGGGAAATATGAACAATTGAGAAGGAAGATTGAACCACCTTGAAGGATCTATAGTTATAAAGCAAGTTAAAGGTTTGAAAGCTTGTAATTGAGGAGCAACAAAAACAAACTATATTGAATTGATCATTGTGGTGATGGGGAATGTACGTAACCGAGGAAGAAAATCAGCAAGGAAGAAGAGACCTCAAGAAGTCATTGAAGAAGAGAAAGAAAAGAATAGCCATTATGAATCATAGGATTTCTTTGGAAACTAATCTAAATCCAATTATAGAGGATACCACGGTTCATCCTATTAATCCACCACAAGAAAAAAGGAAGCATTCACTAGAGGGACCTTCAATTTCTTCAATAGTTGTTGAACAAGTAGCCCATGGAAGTATTCAAGAAGCAAAACGTAGGTGCTCATTAGGGGATGTTTTAATTCCCACTTCAAGTCAAAGTGATAAGTTACCATCTCAAGATGAAGCTCATGAAGAGATGTTGGACATGGAGCATACTGTTGAAGAGTCCTTGGACATGGAGACTACTGTTGAAGAAGAAAATATTTTCTGGACCATTGATGAGGATGTTGGAATTCCACCATCCAACTACCAGGAAGAGAATGAAGGACAACAAGTTGCTACTGAAATGCCAAAGCATATTGTTCATGCGCTGGATGATAGAATTCCAACACACTTACCTCCATTAGAAAGCACACGTCGAAGAACTCTGAAGTGTATACAAGTTGATGAAAGACTCCTCAATTCCATTGAAGGTACGTTATCTAAACGTAGTATTGCTTATCAAACTCAACAGATACTAAATAAATATTTTGTTTCTAAATGTGATGGAGATAAATGTAGATTATTTTTATCATTGTTAAAATCTAGGGGCATTAATATTGTTAGGAAATCGTTAGGGATAAAGATGATAAATACTTATGGACCAAGTTCTCATATAGTTAAAATCTTAGTAGACACCTTTGGTAAAAGGACCGCAATGTGGCTCGTCGTGTGTTGTCACAAGCAATTGTAAATAAGAACACCAGGGTTCCTTCGTTTTCTCAAGCCTACATCTAAACTAGTTAATTTGAATGTAAAAACCCTCCATAGGTATTCTATTAGAAGAGAACATCATGACACAACCGCTCCCAGAGATTTTTGGGCCTTTATTGGTCGGTTGCCACATCGTGACATGAAGCTAGTTGATGTAGTAAAGGGACTAGTGTAGAGTTTTTGGAATGATCACATAAGAAATTCTTCAAACTTGAAGGATGTACTAAAACTAAGAAGGGGTTCAAAGGATCGTGGACCACATATTAAGCATCTTCTTGATATAACACAGAGAAAACTATATGAGAAATTTAGGAATGAACATAGAGAATTGAATTTTGGAAAAAGATATTTTGAGAAATGTAAGCCCTAGTATGTTAGAATAAATACTCTTTGTAACACTTGTTGTTGTAGATACCATGTAGAATATGAATTTTACTATGAAACATTTTTGTAGATTTGTCGTGTGTTGCATACTAACCATGTGCAGGATTGCTCCCTGACAATACCACCGACTTCATCAAGAGAATTCATTCATAGAATCATGTGCAATAGGCCTGAGGGGAAAACATACTATGCAAAATCTTGTTTGGATGGAACTTGTTCTAACTGTGTTGGAATGGAATTATTGAGCCAATGTATTCATGAGAGTGGAGACAATGAATTTGGGAATATGGTTACAGACATGAAAAGTTTCAAATATATCATCTATGAAATAGTCTCAGGAAAAGAAAGCAAAAAAATACAATTGGTGACATCTCAGGTACATGCATTTATCTATAAATTTATGTTTGAATAGTTACATTTCATTCCTTGCTTACAGGTACAATTTAGTTACTTCATCAAGGAATTTATTGAAAAGATACATCAGTATGTTCAGCATGTCCACTTGGCACGATGGAAGGATGAGAAGTTTAGAATATGCAGAGATACATTTCCCCATGGTACTATACTTTTAGTTGTTGATTTTTCCAAGAACTACACTCTGCAACCTCATAATGAGATCCAAAGTCAGTATTATCACTCTAAGCAGGTTTCCTTGATGGTGCATATCACATATAGGCATGGACCAAATAACAATGAAGAGAAAAGATAAATTCTAAAGGAATATCACTTCTACAAAGTGATGATAGGTGCCATGACTTGCATTATGTATTTCATTGCTTCATCATGTTCTATGATCATTTGAAGGGAAGGAACATATAGATGGATTGACACTGGATTTGGTCTCATGGATGTGCTGGTCAGTTAAAAAATGCACGCATATTTCAATGGTTGTGTTCATTGCATAAAAACTACAAAGTTCCACATATGTAGAACTATTTTGAGACTGGGCATGGTAAAGGAGAGCATGATGGAGCCGGAGCATGTGTCAAAACATCCGTATGAAGAGAGGAATTGAAATTATCTACAGTATCTGCTATTCGAAATGCTCAATCCATAGTCAGGTGGTGCACGTCAGTAATGGGAGAGGAATCAACTATGTGAGTAGAATAAAAAATAAAGAGACATGTTGAGATATTTTTTTGGGAGGTGGTACACATAGATCGTTCACATGCATGGGAATGCAAGACTGTTCTTGGGACTCGTGGCTTTCATTCGGTTTGAAGCTCTAATAACCTAGTATTTAAAATTTGGACAAAAACACTCGCTTGTTTTTTCCTGCCTTGTTGTGATGGTTATTGGGATCGGTTTGAATCATTGGATTGGGTTGATGGATGGGATCGCATATCACTTCCACTTGATAAGCATGCAATTTTTGAGTTAACTCCATTGGAAGAATACCAATCATCTATTTCTATACATTTTGATCATGTCTCAGACCTTGTACAACCTGGTATGATGCATTTCCTTAACATTTTTTTGTTTATTTACGTAGTCTTCAAACTCAGATTAATGGCCTTGTATCACAAAAAAAATATTTGATCATATACCTACAATCATATTATGTAGGACACATATACGCAGTGGTTTCCTCAAAAGATAGTGAATGGGGTGGTGATTACTGGTTGCCACGTTGTAAGAGGGAAATCAAACCCTCATTATGTCCATGACTGACGATGAAAACAACCACTTCCCCATTAGAGTAAATTTCAACTCAAAATGGGCCTCCTAAGGAAAATTAATAAAATAATAGTTAAAATAATAAAATAATATTTATTAATTTTGGAGGAAGAAAATAAAAAACTATTTTTTTGTTCGTATTTTCGAGATATCTCCCTATGTTTTTACTCAAATTTCGATCGAGAGAGCTTGTTGGATGAAGAATTTAAATCCGAATCCAACGAGTACACACTTGACATACGTTTGACGGGCCCCACTACCCCAAAACAAAGAAATACATGAAAAATGTGATGATGATGTCATCATCACATTTTTTCAGGTATTTCTTGTTTTTCGGGTAGCGCAGTCCATCAAAAGTGTGCCGAGTGGGTATTCGTTGGATGCATAATTTAATTCTGCATCCAACGAGCTCTCTCAAATGAAATTTGAGTAAAAACAGAGGGAGATATGTCGAAAATACGAACAAAAAAGTAGTTTTTTTAATGATACCTATCCCCAAATTTATATTAAAAAATTCGTTTAAGAGGTGCTCCATTTTTGAATTTTAAATCATTTTGATTGGCTAACACATGATGACATGTAATTTGTATTACTTTTGGAAGGCCCATTTTAAATTGAAATTTCCTCTCGGGTCTATGGTTGTTAAAGGTGAATACCTTACACATGACAACAATGCAAGAAAGAAGGGTGGATATTTTTAAAGGGATTACAAACCAGGTGCAAGTGTGCATCACTTTACCAACTTAATCATTGGTAAAAACCTCCAGGTATGAACAATTCCTATCTAAAATTTATCGAAGGTACGCTACTTCTTACCAGCTACAGAGCACGAGAGACTAATGGAGACCGTCTTTATAAGAGATGATCCGGAGGGCTTGGTTGTATGATAATAGGTGGTATCTAGCATGATGAGGTATGTTACATAATTTTAATTTTCCCATGTATGTTGCTTATGAATATGTTAATTTTGTGTTCTTGATATGCGAAATTTTCCATAATGTTGTTTATAAATATGCCAAAAGTTCTCTTGTATGTCAAGTTAATGAACATGTCAAATTTTACGTATGATCAATAAACCCTATATATCAATCATATGAACATTTCAGTATCTCATTAACATGATATACATAACATTAGAATACATACATGTATGTCTTTAGGTCATACCTCTCAAAGTTCTTTGTAGGCTTTCTTACAGGACTAAAACCCTAATTTTTCAAGTAGGTAATATTCTCAATGTTTTTCATCCGATATATAAAACTAGGATGATGAAAACAAGATGTCACAACGATCACTTTCTGTCTTAAGGCTTGTATAATTTCCTTCTTGACAACTCACCTCTTATATCATGTTAATTTTTTGATTATAACCTTTAGTTCAATGCATAAAGGTAACCATAAAACATTTACATAAAGCATTTAACATGTAGGATCTAGTATATGGAGGTGAACTAGAACTCGCCATAGATTGATGCTCAGGCCTCCGATCGACGAACTATTAATTCCATTGGATTCATGATGTGGGATTTTAGCTAGGGGGTTCCTCTCCTACTTGTCCATTTCTCGGTGACCTCCGTATACGGTGGTTTCTAAAACTAGGGTTTCACTTAGTAGGGGACAATGAATTTTACGCCATTGAGGGCTAAACTTGGAAAGCCACAGATGGTGGGGATGCAGTTGGCATTGCCATATTTCCCATGCCCAAACACACTAGTAGGAGTTGAAAAAATTCAAAATTGCGGCTCCATGACGTTTTTTGCGCACCTGGCACAGGTCCACCAAGTGTCCCTGAATGGTATTTGTAGGTGACCTGCAACTCGCCATAGATCGATGCTCGGGCCTTCGATTGACAAATCATCGATTTTTTTGGATTCGTGATGTGGTATTTTAGCTAGGGGGAGGGGCTTTCCCGCTTGTCCATTTCCCAGTGACTTTCGTATATGGTGGTTTTTGAAACTAGGGTTTCACTCAATAGGGGACAATGAATTTCTTGCCAATGAGGGCCAAATTGGAAAGCCACAGACAATGGGGATGCAGTTGGCATTGCAATATTTCCCATGCCCAAACACACTAGTAGGAGTTGACGAAAACAAAAATTGTGGCTCTGTGACGTTTTTTGCACACCGGGCACAAGTCCACCAAGTATCCCTGAACTGTATCTGGAAGCGACCTGTAACTCACCATAGATCGATGCTCGGGCCTCCAATTGATGATCCGTTAATTCCATTGGATTCGTGACATGGGGTTTTAGCTAGGGGGGCCCTCTCCTGCCTGTCCATTTCCCGGTGACCTCCGTATATGATGGTTTCTGAAACTAGGTTTTGCTTAGTAGGGGACAATCCATTTCATGCTAACGAGGGCCAAAATTGGAAATCCACCAACGATGGGGATGCGTTTGGTGTTTCCATATTTCCCATGCCCAAAATGCTAGCAGGAGTTGACAGAATTCAAAATTGTGGCTTCGTGACGTTTTTTGTGCACCGGGCACAAGTGCACCAAGTGTCCCTGAACGGTATGTAGAGGTGACCTGCAACTTGCCATATATCGATGCTCAGGCCTTTGATCGATGAACCTGTGATTCCGTTGGATTCATGACGTGGGATTTTAGCTAGGGGGGCCCTCTCCCACCTGTCCATCGCCTAGTGACCTCCGTATACAGTGGTTTCTAAAACTAGGGTTTCGCTCACTAGGGGACAATGCATTTCACACCAATGAGGGTCAAACTTGAAAAGCCATAGATGGTGGGGATATGGTTGGGGTTGCCATATTTCCCATGCCCAAACATGCTAGCAGGAGTTGACAAAATTCAAAATTGCGGCTTAGTGACAATTTTTGCGTACCAGGCACAAGTCCACTAAGTGTCCCTGAACGATATCTGGACGTGACCTGCAACTCACCATAGATCGATCCTCAGGCCTCGGATCAATGAAATGTCTATTTTGTAGGATTCGTGATGTGGAATTTTAGCGGGGGGGGGCCTCTCCTTCATGTCCATTTCTCAGTGACCTCTGTATATGGTGGTTTCTGAAACTAGGGTTTCGCTTAGTAGGGGACAATGTATTTCACACCAATGAGGGCCAAACTTGGAAAGCCACATATGGTGGGGATGCAGTTGGTGATGCCATATTTCCCATGCCCAAACACGCTAGTAAGAGTCGACGGAATTCAAAATTGCGGCTCCATGAGGTTTTTTGCGCACTGGGCACAAGTCCACCAAGTGTCCCTGAATAGTAACTGGAGGTGACCTACAACTCACCATCAATCGATGCTTGGGCCTTTTATTAACAAACCATTGATTCCATTGGGTTCATGACATGGGATATTAGCTAGGGAGGCCCCTCTGCCGCCTGTCCATTGCCTGGTGACCTCCGTATATAATGGTTTCTGAAAATAGGGTTTCTCTAAGTAGGGGACAATGCATTTCACGACAACGAGGGCCAAAATTGGAAAGCAACGGATGGTGAGGATGCAATTGGTGTTTCCATATTTCCATGCCCAAACATGCTAGCAAGAATTGACGAAATTCAAATTTGCGGCTCTGTGACATTTTCTGCGCACCAAGCACAACTCCACCAAGTGTCCCTGAATGGTATCTGGAGGTGACATGCAACTCGCCATAGATTGATGCTCAGGCCTTCGAATGATGAACCATAAATTCCGTTGGATTCATGACATGGGATTTTAGCTAGGGGGGCCCTCTCCTACCTGTCCATTTCTCGGTGACCTCCGTATATGGTGGTTTCTGAAACTAGGGTTTCGCTCAGTAGGGGACAATGCATTTCATGCCAATGAGGGCCAAAATTGGAAATCCACAGATGGTGGGGATGCAGTTGGTGTTTCCATATTTCCCATGCAAAAACATGCTGAGCAGGAGTTGAAAGAATTCACAATTGCGGCTCCATGACATTTTTTTGCACCGGGCACAAGTCCACCAAGTCTCCCTGAATGGTATATGGAGGTGACCTGGAACTCAGCATAGATTGATGCTTGGGCCTCCGATCAATGAACCATCAATTCCATTGGATTCGTGACATGGGATTTTAGCTAGGAGGGGCCCTCTCTTGCCTTTCCAATGCTTGGTGACCTCCAGATACGGTGGTTTCTAAAACTAGGGTTTCATTTAGTAGGGGACAATGCATTTCACGCCAAATGAGGGCCAAAATTGGAAATCCATAGACGATGGGGATGCAGTTGGCATTTCCACATTTACCATTCCCAAACACGCTAGCGAGAGTTGAAGGAATTCAAAATTGCGGTTACGTGAAATTTTTTGCGCACTGGGCACAAGTCCACCAAGTGTCCCTGAATGGTATTTGGAGGTGACCTGCAACTCGCCATAGATCGATGCTTGGACTTTCGATCAACGAACCATCGATTCCGTTGGATTCATGACATGGGATTTTATCTAGGGGGGGCCTCTCCTTATTGTCCATTTCTTGGTGACCTCCGTATACGGTGGTTTCTGAAACTAGGGTTTTGCTTAGTAGGGGACAATGCAATTCATGCCAACGAGGGCCAAAATTGGAAAGCCACAGATGATGGGGATGTGGTTGGTGTTTCCATATTTCCCATACTCAAACACGCTAGCAGGAGTTGACAGAATTTAAAATTGTGGCTCCCTGACGTTTTTTGCACACCGGGCACAAGTCCACCAAGTGTCCTTGAACTATATCTATAGGTGACCTGCAACTCGCCATAGATTGATGCTCAGGACTTTGATCGACGAACCATCAATTTTGTTGGATTCGTGATGTGGGATTTTATCTAGGGGGGGCTCGCCCACTTGTCCATTGCTCGAAAACCTCTGTATATGGTGGTTTCTGAAACTAGGGTCTCACTCACTAGGGGACAATGCATTTCACGCCAACGAGGGCCAAAATTGGAAAACCGCAGCCCTAACTAGGGTTTACTGTTTAACATGCATTGCCCATAACCATAACCCTACTAGGGAAACATTACTTGTATCTTACTGTCATAACTCAGTTCAGAATCAATCTAATTTCCAACTCAACCTTTTCAAATCTGGTGGACTTATGCTTCAAATCATGTTGATTCATGAAGTTGGTTCTCAGTCTTTGGATTCTATTGTAGTTCCTTTAATGTTGATTGATTAGTCATTGGGTGCATGAGGTTTGTTGAATAGTGTTGTTGGTCATTGATGAAATGTGAAGCATGTATTGCACTTAGTTTTATTAAATTACACTTGAACATTGACTTAAATTGTAATTTAATCATCCAAACTCACAATTTTTATTAGATATATCCATTTGGTGTGCATGTAGTGAGTTCATTGAAACCTTGAAATACATTGTATTGCACTTAGATTTATTAAATTACACGAGAAAGAACTTTGAATTTACTTATAATGATCATCCAAAATCACAATTTCTAATTAGATATCCAATTAGTGTGCATGTAGTGAGATCATTGAAACCTTTAAATATAATAGTTTGTTCTTTTGACATAGTTCATTCATAAGTAATAGATTATCCACACAAATCAACACAATAGATTGACACAAGAACATGTGGAAACCAAAAAACAAATTCAAATTGAAATGTATCATTCATTTATAAGTGAAATGTCAATGTACATGTCTCCAAAAGTATCCAAAAATACATATATATCCAAAAGTACATGTATCCAAAACTATCCAAGCCACATGTACATGTAATTGAAATGTCACATGTACATGTAATTGAAATGTCAATGTACATGTGTTCAAAAGTACATATCTCCAAAAGTACATGTATCCAAAACTATCCAAGCCACATGTACATGTATCGAAATGTACATATATCCCATAAGACACATCAAAACTCAATCTTCCTCTTGTTATTTCCTGACGTTGATCCTTTAGGCACAACTCTAGGACCAGTGTGTGTCTTTGGATCCTGCAAATTAAATATCAATTGTTAAATTCAACTAACTATGTACTAATAATACATTAGCTCAATAAAATACTATATATAAATTAACTCAACAATTATCAACATGTTCATGGACATTGCATGAAACAATTGGTCATTAATGGACATCTCACATCAACAAGAGACTGTGACAAAGGGGATTGTGTTCCTTGTGTAGCAAATGGAGCTGGTGGTTGAACATCAAGGATGGTCTCATCCATGGTCGAGCCAGAGGGGGTAGCAACTATTGGTGGTGGTGGTGGCTACAATCACCAAATGTTGAAATAGTTAGACACGTGCATGAATAAAAAATAAACAACAATAACAGACTATGTATATATCATGTTCAAATAGTTGTACCTCTGTGTGGCTTGTTGTATTGCAGATGCCACATTGACTTTTGCATCAATAACTCCTGCTGGTGGTGGCTACAATCACCAAATGTTGAAATAGTTATACATGCATGAATAAACATATGCCAACAATAATAAACTATGTAATGATCATGTGGAAATAGTTGTACCTCTGTGTGACTTGCTGCCATTGCAGATGCAACACTGACTGCTGCATCAACCATCCCTACAAGGTTTTCAATACTAAACTATAGCTCCTGATGCAGTAAAAATGCAAATCAAACATTAACAAAACATTTAAGCACTGGATTTCAAGTTAACCAAGAAATATCATTGAAGGATATACATTACCATGGTATCAATAGCTCCATGGTCGTGGACAACTGGAGTCTTGCTAGGAGTAGGCCCCTCATATACACATGACCCTTGTTCACGTATGGCCTATGAGGAGATACAACTCCAGGAAATGGTCCAAGTGTTTCGGTTGGTGCCTATAGTCAACAAGTGTTCATGTAGTTAGACATGCATGATTCAATGAACATACATGTATTTAAAAAATGACATTTTTAATTGTTTACCTGGAGCCCAGATGTTTCCTTGGTCGATACGACCATGGATGCTACCTCCATCACTACTTTCCCCCATGAAGGATCTGTCATATGCAAGTTTAATAACTGTAAATATTAGACCGTAGATAGAATTAGTGAACTAACATGTATAGTATGTGGATATTAACAAATTAACAAGTATTAAAAAACTAAAATTTTAAAATGGTTACCTAGGTGTGAGATACAGAAATGGGTGCTATATGAATCTCTCCACCAACCAAGGGATCAATGAATGGAATTTCATGCCCCTCTGTAGAGTTTGTAAAATGAAACTATCGGGCGTCGCTGCCACAATAAAGCATCAACTGCAAGTTCACAAAATTAATATATTAGCTCAAACTATACATATGTGTACAAAGAGGAAATTTAATGAAGAATTTATTACAATTAGCCATCTACATACATCACTCAAAAACCCACTGAAGACAACATCTAAGGAAATACCATAGCAGGGACGACCACACAATGTGCACTTGTGAGGCTCAAAAGTAGGCTAGGGATGTGTTGATGGTGCTGCACTAGTAGATGGTCCTACACTAGTGGGGGGTACTTCACTAGTGGGTGGTATTGCACTAGAATATGGTACTGCACCGTGACGATATGGTGTATGTACCGCACCAAGGGAAAATGTCCCTTCCTCACCCATATGTTGAACCATAGTGCTATGCCGAACAACTACCCATGCCAAACTCAAATATGCATCACGTGTCCGTGGAATAACACGATGCACAGGTGGGGCATCTGGCCCAGGAAAATGGATGCGAGGTGCAGGGATAGGGCGATCAAGGTATTGAAGCCTAGCATTGGGACAATTTTGGGGCATGCCCCCACCGATCCCCTCAAACTGCAAGATATCAAAATAGTTTACGTTTTTACCCAACATGAACTCTGCATACATCTTTCGAAGGAAATACAGGGGGATTTCCCTATTGTTATGTGGTGGTATATAAAAACCATATAAAATCTGTCCATCCAGTTATCAACAAATGGCTGAAATGTGCACCACTAAACAGAGATATGAGGCCTATTTTCATTTTGGATTTCCCCTGTGTAAGGGTCCCTAAACAATGAAAATACATGCTCTTTGGTTATTTTCAACTTTTTGATTGCATTGTAGTCTATCCCATCAGCGTACTCTTGTCTTTTTCTTTCTCTATATGATGTAATATCATATAGTATGTTGCTTGACAATGAAATAGTCTCAACAATTATCCAAAGTGGATGCAAGTGAACGGTGAATCCTGTCACCACCACTACAAGGTGTACTAAGTCCTCTCAAGTGGGAAAGCTCAATCAGTATTTCAACATTTGTGTCCATAGCTGCAACTGCAATAAAAACATCAATAAGAAAATAATTAGAAACATATACATGGTATATAATGACATCTCTTCAAAATTGAAAATGTAAATTAAATCAAACTCAAGTAATCAATTTAATGGCATTCACTTACATACATTTAAAACTTAAAATTAAACATTTAACAATTAAATAGTAAGTTTCGTTCAAATTATTTCTAGAAGTTAAGGCACTTCTTAACCCTCATTGGTGACTTTTCCATGCACACTTGGGTTTAAACTTCTTTGAATTTAGGACTGCTATTTTGACATGTTTTGGCCTTTACGTCCCTTGGATATGTAAAAGAAAGGGGCAAGGGACTATTAGGACATGTGAGGCAAGAAAAGGGGTGATACAGGGCTGCCACCAATCCTCTAAATATAATTGACTCTATCATGGTTGGGAACACTCTCACAAAACACTCTAGGTAGTTCATGGGTGTTCACCATTTCCATTGCTGTATAAGCATGGAAAGCAACCAAAAGTGATAGGGAAAAATGGAGAATTTGTGGACTGGAATACAATTGGTTGTAGATGAGCTTAAAGACTTGACATGTAGAAATATATTACCCATTGTTTTTTCTATTTTAAAGAATGGTTGATAAACCTAGTGATGCAGGGGCATATACTGTTTGAGTAAAGTCATTTATGAATTTTCTAGGTCAAGGGATATTAGGGAGACCTAGGGTCTCACATGATTATAATTTTCTTTATTATGTTTATAGGATAAAAGAAGCAGAATTCAAGTTCTATTTAGTTTAGGTGATGACCTTTAATTAATTAGCTTTTTGGTAGCTCAATAGAGCTACGGTTAGAACTGCATGATGATTAGGAACTCTTCGACGGTGCGATGAATACCAGGGTTGTATGGTGGTATCAAGATGTGTTGACTTGTAATTCGATATCACAGTGAGAAGGCTCGTATATTTCAACTTTTTTTGTCATTACGATAAGGCCAGGGGCATAGAGGGTAAGGCATATGTGCAGAACAAGAGCAAAGTGACGAGGAAGGTATAACTACAACACAAATGAGGTGGGTGCTATAACCAAGAAGTGCAAATATTTTAGTGGAAAAATGGTGGTGGCTGCTAAAATTGGAGGAAGGAATAAAACTAGTCATAGTCACTAGTTTTAACTCTGTGTTTATATATATTGTTGATTTTATATAATACACTTTTTAATGTTTAAAAGGGCAGGTCTGAGAGGCACTTTGTTAATGTGCTTTGGCATTTAGTTAAGGGTGCTTAACTAAGAGGCAATGTATAACTACATACACTTGTGATGAAATTTTGATTATGTTCATGGACAAATGATTGTGATGAACTTTTGAGAAACCAAGTTACTAATTTTTTATGCATTTTTTCTATTCACGCTTGTGCATGCATTTCATCTTGTTATGTCCATTTCCGAGGAAACTTGTTCAATTAATATCATGGGGAAATGGCCTTTGAGGGTTGGAAATTTGGGTTTCATGTGGATGGATACATTGTATAAAGGGAGGAGTTCTATATTTTTCGATTTTTGGTTGCATTAGGAATTATTGAGTTCTTGAAAAGGAATTCTTTGTGATTATTCGCTCATATTGGTTGAGGGAGATGTGAATTTAATTAGTGACTAGGTTATTTCCAATTTTCTAAATAATGAAAAATTTGGTTGTTTTAAACTATTTAAAAACTGTATTTTAGGTTTAGAATTGATAAAAAAAATGTTATGGGTGAATGAATTACCTGATTAGATGACAATTGACCGATGGATTTTCCTCCCCTCCACTAATTCGATCTCCTCCAATAGTCCGCGACACCCAATTCGCTCTCGTTCAATTCGATATTCGCGTTCCTGATGGGTAGAATGCGCCGCTGGTTTCGGGACTGTGTATTTAAATTAATTTTAATTTTACAAATCACGTACGTGTTGTATAACTACATATCACGTACGATTTTTGTAGTTATATAATGCGTATGCGATATGTTTTCCTATCTTACATGTCCCATGACATGTCAGGCTCGGGTTGAACCATAGAAAGTGCTATGTAGCAGAAACGCATTGTATTTTTATGTAACATGATCGTGTTTTTGAAAACTAGGATTGCATCTAAAAGGTCCCTCATCTTCTTGCAATGAACCTTAATTTTATGAGAGAATGACACCTTGGGTCCCATTTAACTCTTCTCTAATGTTATTTGTCCAAATAATAACTTCATCTACCTTTGAAATTCGAATTTGAGAGGATTAGCTTGATTTTAGAGGAGTTACACTCTCATGTGGGTCCACCTTCACCTATAGAACCCTCCTTGGCTCAATTTAAGACCTACAACATGTCATAAGCTTTCATAAGATGTCATAGGACCTTATTGTTGTCATCAGTTGCCATAAGATTGTCATGGACTTGTTATTTTTATCCCGAGGAATTACAACTCATGAGATGCCTGTAATAACCCAAAATTTTGTAAAAATTTAAAATTTTTAAAGTGACATAAAATGTCTAAAGTTGCAGCTAAGTAACTGCTAACTGTTAGCGGAAAATGAAATAGTTTATAAGAGATCATGGGATTGTTTCATTAAAAGAATCTGTAAACTAATGGATGTAATCTTAAACACCCGTGTTGGTACTATTAGTGATTCAATAGCTTTAATTTTATCATAGTTAGAAAAGGTCTTGCATTAAGCTGCTGCTAGATATACTAATGATTTACTTTTGTCAAGTAGGTAAGAATTCTTCTTTGAGATCAGGGCTTACTTAGCGTTCTGCTAACTCAATTGGACTACTGGTTCCTTACAGGTTTAGTAGGTAAGCGTAAGATCTAGTAGGTGTTATTTTAAATTACGTCGAGAAAATTACTTTCCTAGCATGTTAAGATGCTAGTTTAAGAGAAGGTTAAATAAGCTGCTTGTCTACAGGAAGGTAAATTCAATTCGTTTTCCGTTGTTATAAATCAATAGTTGTATTTATAGCTAACACCATATTGACTTTTTATCAAACCTAAACAAGGTTTTAAATTGGCTGGAACAAGTACTAACCAAAGTTCCTTCAATTGTTTAAAAACTTAAGACACTGTTTATCATCTTATGTTTACAGAAAAGGTTATTTATAAATTTTCAGAAAGAGAGTAGAGCTCAAGGTTTTGAGGCTTAAGTTCACTTCAAACTGTTTAGTGATCTCACATCTAAACTCACTTCAATACTCAAAAGAGGTCCTTCTCTTAAAGCATGAAAAAGTTCCTATGCTTTTCAATTATAAATTTAACAATGAGTTATTAGAATCTTTAAGAGAAATTCTCCATTATCATTAGTCTTCCGTTTCTTGATCATGTCCTTCATCAAAATAGTATAAAGGTTATGTTTGAGGAATTTTATGGCTTTTCCTTTTAAATATAGTTATAAGCTATATTATAACCATCTCTTAACTCTATACTAATTCTAAAATTACACCATATATTTGACTTGTTTGAAAGCATGAAGATTTTCTATGATAACAAATAGCATCCAAGTTGTAACAATAGTATTCAAGTTACAACTATAGTAATTTGAGTTATAACAATTGTATTTTGAGCTATAACCTAAGGTAGAATTACCTACCAAACAAACTACTATGATGAATTGAATGATGGCAAGCCTATCTTATATAGTTTAAACCTATACTTTGCTAAATTCCAAGGCATAATATATATATATATATATATATATATATATCATTGGCATACTGTATATCATTAGCAATCATAGGTTATAAGGTTTTTGAAATGATAGTTTGTAAATTGTGTTGTGTAGCGCTGACTTAAGGTTTCGACCCACACTTGGATAATTATTTGGTTGGGCACATGGATAGGTTACATCCACTCGTTGGTTGACTTAAAACCATGCAAACCCTACTCAGTTGCAATGCAACCCGTGAGATTTTCTCCTTTATTTGGCCGAGCCGAGAGCTCACGGCCATGAGAGGCCTGTAACCACCCTTAACATTTGGCATTTCGCCTGCAAATACTATATTGTGACTATTGGGTGAAGTCGTTTATGGTTTGGGTTCTTTGACTGGTGGATGGAGTTACAATAAGAGTGGATAATGGCCTTTCTTTATGGCTCGAGGGGTGCGCTATTTTTAACCTGCAACTAAACACCATAGCTTTTTCCCTTGTATACTTGAGTCGATTTCTTGTGTGTCTTCTTCCTCTCAGCATGGTGCCAAATGTGACTTGGTGTGGCCATCCTTCTGCAGCTTCCACTCCAATTTACAGCAGGTAAAGTATTACTCTAAAATTGGTTTTTCCATTTGTTTTACTTACGAGGGTTTTACAATTTTTATGCAAACAAATATTTTAAAATGATTTGGTTTGGAACTTGCAGATTCCTTCTTCTGGCTCCAATACTGTAGGTGGAAACGAGCTCACACTTCAGTCCTTTTGTGGGCATCCAAATGGTAAGCCCCAGTTCCATCGAGGGTTCTTCCTACATGCAGTTGTGGTTGTTGGAAGTTGGTTCCTGTGGTTGTAAAGCATGACCTCGGTTCTCTATTAGTTATGTTTCAAGCTTGTTCATTACTTGTCAATGTTTTTAGAAACCCTTAAAGGGTATTTCATGCAGGGTGAAAAAGGCTCTGGAAGCCGTGATGTAAATGGGTTTTAATTGATGTTTTTAGCCTTACAGCCTGAACAATGTAAATGCTTTCATTTTTAAAACAAAAGAGCCCAGCTCTGAACTCAAAGAGGCTTGTCGACCTCTTTCTAGTTTATTTCAGTTTTTATAGTAGATTTTGGTTGGAGAAGGAAGACTGTGAAACAGTTAGGATTGTAAATGGGAACAAGATTTTTCTCTTGTTAGTAAAATATTTTGATACTGTTTTATATA
>LPNX010774491.1:734748-804349 GCA_001517045.1 Pseudotsuga menziesii
TTAATGGATTCTATATTTGAAAATGGTCTAAGGAATATTTGATTATTTTAATTTTTGTTTTCAATAATTTGTATATGTAATATTTGTCATTATTACCCAGTATTTATGATGATTTCCAACACACAGTTTATGGTAAAATTTACTGTGTTTAAGAGTAATATTTTACTCTGGTTTTGCCTTTTAAAGGGTTAATTAATAAGTAAACCCTACAGCTCGATAATAGTATTATTATACTTAGTAAATTTTAGCTCTGTTTATTTAATGATTTTTACAATTTGTTTATAATTTTCAGCTAAGAAAGGTTAGGGTTTAATGGTACAAACTTGTAAATAGAATATATTTATCTTTTAGTAACTTCTATGGTTTTAAATAGATTATAGTAGAATCCTTCTGTCTTAGACAGAGACACACAGTGTCTGGAATTCACTGTTATAAAAATGTTTTACAAATTCTTTTTACCTGGTTTTGAGATGTTAGCCTATTTACTATACTTATGTTTAATTAATAAAACTGTAATCTGTATATTTTATAGAGAATACTAATACTAGAATTATTTCCATAAACAATATTATTACTATTCTTTTACATACCTATCTTTTAGTTTATAACTGAAGTAAATAAATGCAGACAATATTTACTACTTCTTTACAGTATAAATCATAAGCAAACTAAAGTAAAATCTAGTTACAGTTTTCATTCAAGCAAAAGAATCATCTTATTTACCTAAACACCTAGCTGTACTAGAGTACTGCTTGAGTCAAGTGTGGAAAAATATAGTTTGGAAATTCTAATTCTATTTGTTTCTCATTTTGCATATTCATTCTATTTCTAACATAATCTATAATTTACCAATTACATAGTTACTCCTTTATTCATAAACCCTAAAATACTAACATGCCTGTAGTTAGAAACTAATAAACATTTTAGTGAAGACAATAAACAAATGTAATAACATAAAGACAAATAGTACCTGTCAATGATAAGACGACAACAGTTTATGGAGGCTGTTCCTCCCAACCAAACTCCTGGAGAGCGCTCAGACAACACTTCCTCAGGACCCCCCAGCTTGTTCCTGGCCTTCTTGGCAGAGAACTGGGTGGAGAATATAACTTAAAGACCTCTGTCACCTGGCTGGTCCAATTACCTCAGTAATTAAAATCTACTCATAGCAGTATGAATTTCAGCCTAAAAGCTGCAATAAGTTTAGTCTCAGTAGTTAACCCCTCAAACTCACTTCAATAATCCCCTCCATTGAATTTCTCTTGAGTAAATTCATTCACCCTGAATGATCACCTCTAGAATGAGCAGCCTCAGCTGTCTTGAATGGGAAATTTTATAGAGATGCCTAGGTCTTCTGGGTCAGTTTTTCATTTAATGAGCCGCCTGCTTTGATTCCACTTGCTTGGGGAATCATGACCACAAATATAGGGAAGTTTCCACCTGCAACAGTTGGAAGTGGTTTGAGGATGCTGCCACTTGTCAGTTTACTCTCCACCCAGTATCCTCCACCAATTAACTAGTAAACACTCTTTTAACATCTTCCCTAAGATGTTGTCTCGTCATTTATTTATTTATAAATAAAATATTTTGAATTACATTAATTATTCTTGACCCCACTGGGTCATCAATTACAAACTTAGCATAAAATATAACACAATGTTCCTCAAATAACATTAAATTGTTTTTGCAAATTGGGGCATGTGACAATGCCTCTTCATGAAACTTTTTGGGAGTTACAAATTCGAATTTATTCCTTCACGATGTCTTATTCCACCTTAGAATTCAAATTTGGGGGAATTACAACTCAGGTGGGGCCCAACTCAACCTTCTTATGTGCCCTACTTGTCTAATTTTCCTTAATGTTGTATCATTTCACAATTTGGCCATCAAACCATACATATATTTGACCCACATCACCACCTTGATAATTTTTCATGACTTTACCAAGTGACTTAGGCCAATGCATCCCCCTAGTCCAATGGAGTGTTCCATAGCAAACATTTGGGGACATTACAATATCAAACATCAAATGTAATTGAATTTGTTACATGGATCATTGTTTATTTTACTAATTGGTTATTTGATTTTACAAGCATAAAAGATGATGAATGTAGCCAAGTGGAAGATGTTACAAGAAGAAATGTTTAAAGAGAGATGGACGAACACATGAATGTTGTTAAAGTTTGAATAGAGGAATAGGGCATGAAAATAGATTGTAATCTTGTATTTTAATATCCCGTTGATAAGATCTTTATGAGGGGTATTCTTAAAGAGATCTAGTTTTATCGACAATTGCTAGGTTGCGTTGAAATATATAAGGATAACAGTATGTCACATGATGGGAACAACAAGTGGGTTTAGGATATTCCGACATTAAAACATTTGAATATTGAGATTGCAGCCCTTGGTATGAAGAGGATCTATTGTTTGAATGACGACAAGTAGGATTTAGAATATTTTTCAATTGAAGTTGGTGATAGATGGTCCAAGGAATCTAAGAAAATATCAAGGATGAAGAGGGAAACAATACGCATAATATAAGAGTAAAAGTGAAGCTGAAGAAAAAAATATATCGAGAGTTTGAAATGTTTGAGTATAATCTTCTCCTTCTAAGCGATAATCTTGCCTTGGATATTGAACATTGAACATGGTGTGAACACTCATTTATTTTAGATTCTCATGGTTGACCAGTCACACGATTCACGGACGTGAGAAACATAAAGCGAGATCCACATTTGGTGACTCTTCTTCTGAATCTTTAATTCATAAACTTTGATTCAATACAAGTGGCTACCACCTTTCCCTTTTTGACAATTTAGTCCCCTTACGCAATAACTTCACTTATTATTGTTACTGTGTTTATGAAGTTTTAATTTATTCAAGAAAGGCAGATACATAACGCCACTTTTTATTGTCTTTATTAATTTATTCAAAAAAGAGCATCCACATAACATAACCTAATGTTTTTTTTTGTTTTTTATGCAGTTTGGGCTCGGCTATTTTTTTCCTTAAATTTAATTTTCTATGCAACTTAAATTTAATTTTCTATGCAATTTAAAATTTTTTTAAGTGAAAAACAGATTTTGCACTCTCATAAATGGTTGGGCACACAAATTATGAAAGTTTAATAATTATTTTTTTCTTAAATTTAATTTTGTATACAATCTAAAACAAATTTGCACTCTCATAAATGGTTGAACACATAAATCATGCAAGTTTAATAATTGTTATGTGGAATTTTTGAGCTTCAAGTTACATTACTAAAAATGAAAAAAATCACCAAAACATTACTTAAAATGAGCCATGCATCTTTGAATGGCTCTCTTGATTGTAATCTTCGTATCTAATAGTGAAGTTTGACCAAGTCGAAGAAAGGTTCAGTTATAAAGAAAATGAACTTGTATGATTTAAATGCACAATTTAGTTGATGCACAGAGTACACATAACTCTATCTTAAGCTAGATTGGTTCAACGATTTCTTCGATCGAAAGCATGCATGAAGCTACTTTGAACCAACTACTATCGACTATCCCTTTTAATGCTCCAATAAACTATTCCTTTCATTTTTAAGTTATCCCTTTGAATGCTCCAATAAACTATTCCTTTCATTTTTAAGTTCCAACAATGGTTATGTTGGGCCTAGGGAAAGATCATGGGAAAAATTTTGAAAGAATTCTGCCCAAGTATGAAAACAATCATTTCATAAGAAGGAAAAAAGAGTTGCGACAGTGGTAGTCGCAGAAGAAAGGACAAAGAAGAAGTAGTAAGGGAGAAATATGCGACAGAGGAGGAACAAAAGCAGACAAAGAAGAAAGAGCTAAGGAGAGAAGCAAACGAAGAGGAAGTTGCGATAATTGAAGAAGAGGAAGTTGTGACAATAGAAGAAGAAAGTTAGCGATTGAAGGAAATGATGCAACAAGGAAAGATTCGGCGGAATAAACCATGTCAAAGGTGTGCAGTGGCGCAACAGTTGGAAAATGACAGTTCAGAAAGATCATGGGTACGAGGTCGGCTAGAGTCGGCGAAATCCGCACGTATGAATGCGTCTTTGTGATTTAGGCCATTAGTGCCTACTGACATGTGTCGATAGAATATCAAAGACAACTTTTTGGCTAATTGTATGAATTCAATATTAAATTGAGCACATAGATCTGTGGAAAAACACAACTCACAAAATAGATCACACAATTTACTCAGCAATTAAAGAATGAAACAGTGCAAAAATGGTTTACAGCTGTGAATGCTTTCATTAATAAAATATTAATTGGATAATAATTACAATGAAGTACAATGGCTTTAATAGCCACATGAAATTCGAATTGATAGACTCTACTTGATTTTAGATAACCAAGACCTTGTCTAAATCACTATCGGAAGACTTAGTAATTAACTGACCTTGTCTAAACCATAACCGGAGTTCATCAGAGCTCTAAAACACAACTCAAGTGTTACATTCAGTGTTGACTAAGGCTAATTGACTGTGGTAGGTGAGAAATGTGCCCCACATGAGTGCAGTCAAGTAAACCTAGCACTAACTGAATGTAGAGGACTAGAACTGAATGTAACTAACTCCTAACTTAGCTTGACTAATCATTAACTAAAATGAACTAACCTTGGTTGGTTTCGACACTCCCAGTGGCTCCTAAATTGTAGGGATTGGTCTAGGAAGCTCCTAAACTGATGCAATCAAGTGAAATCAGTGGTAGTGAGCCTTAATTAGTGTTCCCCACACTTTAGTAAGTGAAACATGTGCCCCAATTAGGCCAAGTGGACCAAATGGTGTTAATGACTATAAATAGACTGGATGGACTCCTGATTTAGACATGACTCCCGATTTAGACATATGACCAAATTTGGACAAGGGAGGATTAATAATCTTAACACCTCCCCTAAATGCTAACTTGGACAACTGTGGGCCCTGGTAACTAAGACCATAGGTCACCCATTACATCAAGTAAAATAAAGTAACTGCTTAATACAAGGAGCTAGGGAAAAAACCACATGGGAAAAAATCCCCCCCTCTATCTAAGTAGGTAGAATCAGGTCTCAAGTTTGAAAAACTTGAAAATATATTGCTGCAATCTTCATCTCTGTGAGGTAGCGAAGCAACATGCATGGTGTTCCGTGCACAGGTATTCTGGGGCCTGGCATGTAGACTTCTCCTTCTTCTCCAAAAATGATGATGGAAGGAAGGAGGAATGTAACCTTTGTCTCTTGCTGAATGAAGAGGTGTATGATCATATCCATTCTTCTGAATGTAGTGAGAGTGAGCCCTTTCCATATAGCATCTTACAAGGAGTCTATTGCATCTCCCTGAAGGAGGTAAGATAGCATGACATAGCGCAAGGGTCTTTCCTTTATGAGTGTCAGGTGAGTTTCCAATCATCTTATTAGCTTCCAGTTTGGAAGTAGGGACTGAATCTAGATCTGAGTCACCCTGAATCTCAAGGTCATAAACTGATAAAGATGGATCTGCAAAATTAGTAGAAGCTGTAAAAGAAGTAGATGCAATGATTTTACCTTCCCTTGCAAGTGGCTGCTGAGAGTGCACTGGTTCTGAAGGAGGTAGGAAATGTGAGAACTCATATGCTTTTGAAGCATGATTTGCAGTACCCTTTTCTATGATGCTCCCAATAGAGATGTCTATGATCTCCACTGAGTCAGGACCAAAGATTACCTGCTTTGGAGATCCAGCATGCGTCATCTAATAGACAGATAACAAGTTTGAAGCTAGGGAGGGAACAAATAGCACATCTTTGAACCTTCCATGTTCAAGTTTGATAGATCCCTTCCCCTTTGTTTTTACTTTACTGTTATTTCCCATCTGAATACTTGGACCATCAAAGGACTGAAAAGAAGAGAATGATTCTCTGGATGTAGCCATATGGTTGGAAGCTCTAGAATCAATGAGGAAGACAGGTGCTAATGTGCAGCAAGCCTTCAGTGCATGGCCTTTCCTTTGGTATTCTTCATCTTCATCTTCTTCATAGTCATCCTTCCTTGTGCTAGCAGGTACATAAATGTTATTCTTTTTCAAAAGAAGAGCCATTTCATCAAGTTGTCTTCTCATGCAAGAGCTTTCTGAATGAAAGCCCCTTCCACAGTAAGAGTAGAGGACCTTGCCTTTGCCATTCTTCTTGCTTCTCTTCGAACTTGAAGGTTCTTTTGACTACTCTTTCTTCATAGGGGATTCATCCCTTTGCTTCCCTTTGTCATTTGCTACCTTATATCCTCTAGCAACTAGAGCTAGATCTTTGGGAGGTCGAATGATCCCCATTTGGATCAATTTATCATTCTCAGAAATAAGAGATTGGATGAAGGCATTAAGAGTGAGCATCTTCCAATTTGAAGTAGTGAGCCTTACTATTTGGAAGGTGGATACAAAGACCTAGTAGTCTGCATTGAGATTTGTGAGAATGGCAAGGATGAGCTGATCTTCATCCTTCTTCACTTTGCATTGCTTCAACTGATATATCAGATTCATGAACTTTGTGAAGAATTGATTCAGAGATTCGAAATTGGATGGATTGAGAGTAATCAGATCATTTTCTAGCTGATGGATCCTCATCTCATCATGCTTATCAAATAAGGAAGCAAGATTGTCCCAAACCTCCTTAGGAGTCTCCAAGTCTTGGATGTGAAATAGAAGATTTCTAGAGACAGAGGAGAGCAAGAGTCCATGGGCTTCATCAAGAATGTTCATGTACTTATCTTTGTCTTTATTTGATTCTATCTCTTCCTCTATTTCTTCTATGAGTCTGAAGAGATGCTTGGTGCAAAGCATTACCACAATGTCATCCTTCCACTGGTGATAGTTGAAGGGAGTGAGAGGCTCCACTGGATGAGCCATTTTGAATGTAGTAAGAAGGACTGAGCTACTGTGGCGAATGTAGTGAGAAGAAGAGGCTGCTTGTAGCGAATGATATAAGAAAAGATGATAACCTGTCACACAATCAAACATACAAAGTAAGGTCAACAATCTGCACTTTTAGAATTTCCTTCACACCTAACATAGTTGATTAAGCAAGCTTGATCAACAATTTCCTAACTTGGGATATTAAGTGGTAAATTCTCCGCTTCTGGTGCAGTACTGGAAGGAGCAAGTTGCTAAAAAAAATTGATCCAGCTGGAGATCTGAGGAGGAGAGGTGTCTTGTCCACCGAGGCTCTGATACCATATTAAATTGAGCACATAGATCTGTGGACAAACACACAACTCACAAAATAGATCACACAATTTACTCAGCAATTGAAGAATGAAACAGTGCAAAAATGGCTTGCAGCTGTGAATTCTTTCATTAATAAAAAAGTAATAGGATAATGATTACAATGAAGTACAATGGATTTAATAGACACATGAAATTCGAATCCACATGAGGAAATTCGAATTGATAGACTCTACTTGACTGTAGATAACCAAGACCTTGTCTAAATCACTATCGGAGGACTCAGTAGTTAACTGATCTTGTCTAAACCATAACCGGAGTTCATCGGAGCTCTAAAACAAAAATGAAGTGTTACATTCAGTGTTGACTAAGGATAATTGACTGTGGTAGGTGAGAAATGCACCCCACATGAGTGCAGTCAAGTAAACCTAGCACGAACTGAATGCCGAGGACTAGAACTGAATGTAACTGACTCCTAACTTAGCTTGACTAATCATTAACTGAATTGAACTGACCTTGGTTGGTTTCGGCACTCCCAGTGGCTCCTAAATTGTAGGGATTGGTCTAGGAGGCTCCTAAACTGATGCAATCAAGTGCAATCAGTGGCAGTGAGCCTCAATTAGTGTTCCCCACACTTTAGTAACTGAAACATGTGCCCCAATTAGGCCAAGTGGACCCAATGGTGTTAATGACTATAAATAGACTGGATGGACTCCCGATTTAGACATGACTCCCAATTTAGACATATGACCAAATTTGGACAAGGGAGGATTAATAATCCTAACATTCGACTAAGAGCAACATGTAAGGGTCTACAAAAGGAGGAAACCAAGTTGTATGTGGGTTAGCTTCTGGTCAGTTGGTTCTGGGTCATGTGTTAGCTTTTGTAAGTTGTGTTGTCTGTTAGTTTTATAAGTGTGTTGAGTCGTAGAGAGGGGATAGAGAATATGAAACTGAGTGCACATAAGTGTAGAAGATATTGAGTCGATCCAGGCTATGTGCGGATTGACAATAGAGTCATAGAGGAAGTTGGGTCGATCCAGGTTGTGTGTAGATCGTCAGTAGAGTCAAGTAGACAAAGAATAGTGACAGAATTCTAGAGAGAATGAGAGGAGAAATAAGTTTGTATAGATAAGAAGGGAAGATCTAGAATAGAGTCTACAGCTTAGTGCATAGACAAAATGGTGCCATATATTTCTCATGCCAAATGAAGAGTGCCTTTGTGGTTTTTCCTGGATGGGTTTCCACATTAGATACTGTGTCAAATGTGTGAATGTTGAATTTTTTTGAGTCGCATATATATGTTGTTGTGAATACGTATTTATGTATTTTCTTACGAATGCGTTTATATGTATCTGTTGCACTGTTATCATTGAATGTATCTATGTCGCATCGAGTTTATTGTTATAATACCTGTCAAAGGATGACTTGTGTCGTATCTTAAATGTGCTTAAAAATTATCAAGACCCCCTAATTAGCTTCGTTCGAGCCCCTTGGTGGAATACCAAGGGACGAGAAACCCCCTACCCAACTACAGAAACCAAGTTCTCGTAGTTACCCATAGAAAGATATCTCGGATAAGACTACATCCGCATCAATGTTTTTGTTGACTGATCCTTGTTTTTTCAGGTCGATATCTTGGTATTTGTTGCACACAAAGTAGGGATTGAACCTGGGTTGAAGAGAAGGCGATGCCAACAAAAGGTTTTGTTTCCTGGTCGAAGTGAGCAAAGAAGCAAACCAATGGTCCAACGGTAAAAGAGTTTTTTATAACACCAAGGAAGCTCGACTCACAAAATACAGTAATATCATGGACCTATATCTGCCCCCTTCCTCCCTTCCTTCCATTTAATAGGGAACCGATGACTCGCAAAATGCAGCAATATCATGGACCTATGTCTGCACCCATCCCACCCCCTTCATCCCTGCCTTCCATTTAACAGGGCACTGGTGTAAACAATATAATAGTCTATTCTGAGGTTGAAACAAGGCCATTTGATTCTAAAAAGGTAGAATATTAAACACTGTAGTTTCTGGTGAAAAAGAAATTTACTATAGTATTGTTACTTTTTAGAGTTAGTACTGCAAACAAAAGAGTGAGTACACATATTGGTTTATTCAAACAAAATAACTATGGTTATTTTATTGAAATAATGAAGCATTACACACATATATACATAATATTGGCCTTGAGAGATATAGACTATCATAAACAGATAATCAATTTGTTTAGAGAATATTTCAACCACAAATTAATCCAAAAGATGTCTAGTTGAGGCAAGTAGAGTACTTGTCTCGATCTCTCTAAGTTTAAGGATTTATCTACATTTCTAACAATTTTGAAATCTTATAGCAATGAACCCTATCAATTTGTGTAAAGTTGTATCTCCTAATAAAAATTCATAAGTTCTCACAGCCAATTTCCATGAACTCCCAAAGTTCCTGAATTCCATTTCCGCAAAATCTCAAACTATGAGTCTCTCAAGTTATTGCGAAATCATCCATGTTGAGCTACATCCACAATGCTTCATCATGTTGAGTTAAAGGAGCACTTAATTTCACCAATGGTTTTAGGGATACATCATCATTTATTATAGAAACAAAGCATAATGCTAATACATACTTGGACTAATTAAAAAAAATTCTACTAATTACAAAAACTTTATTAAAATGAAAATAGTGTAGATGGCCCATTCAAAAATGAAACTGCTTCTATTGCACCTCTAATTCTTCCAAGATACCTATGATCTATCCTTGTAAATTTGTATTATCCTCTAGAAAATTCGTCTCAATATTTCCTCTTTGTGAACAAGACAACTAAGGTTTCGATAAAATGGTGCCTCATCCAAATCAATGGAGGTTGGCATCAAATTATTTATGGGAATATATGAATAATGATGGTGGATAGAATTGTTGGCTCCTTCAAGCATCAAGTGGACCCCTTGCCAATGGTGTCTCGATTTTTTATTTTTACACAACAATTTTGTATGAAGGTCATGGGATGTTGAAATTCTTTATTGTGGGATTTCTTTTATGCTACTCAACCTCCTCCTTGTTAATAATTGTAATTCCAAGGGTCCACTATGGTCAATAGTGCATTAATTAGTTGGTTCGTTGAGTAGATGTTTGCTCACCTTATTTATAATTAATGGATCATGTTATTTTCTGTCCCATGGTATTGAACCATGGTTTTACTATTATGTAATCCTATATATACTGCAAGTTAATAATGAGAATGCAATCAATACACCCACTGGAATTCCATAATTTATGATTCATTTCTTTGTTAAACTTTAACATGGTATTAGAGTGAATGTCCTAAACCATTCTCCGTGAGTGTGTTGGGTAAGCCTCTTCACAAAGTGGAAAGCACACACATGCATATATCTAATCTTATTGAAGGTTGTGATCCAAATGAGAACACATTGACATATTTTGTTTCCTTCTTTTACCCTTTTGGAGTAGTCACACACCCTATGTTAAGCAAAAGTGTGTCACTGACACAACTAACCCACCTTGTCTTAAGGAAAAGTGCATCACTGACTCACCCTGTGTGAAGGAAAAGAGCATCAAGACTCACCATGTATGAAGGAAAAGTGTATTGGTGAATGTTCACTTACATTTTTTTATTGTCACACCCTTGTGCCACCCTGTGTTGGATCTACAACCAAATATTATATAAGATCTCTGGATCTAGTTGGATTGACTAAATAGTCATAAATATGACTACTACCATCAAAAGCACCTCAAATTTGAAGCAAATATCTGGATACATACTGATCGATACTGGTTATGAGGTTTGGTCAATCAAGATGAAGATTTTTCTCCATCTCAACAAAATAACCTAATAAAAATTCTATAGCCACAATGTTTAATGCCTAGAAAAATGTTGTTTAAGCTCATTGAGACAGAGATCTCACAGCTAAATGGTTGATACAAAGCTACATTGAGGATTCCATTTTCTAGTGGATCTTAAGAGATACCAACGCACATCAATCTTGGAATCGGCTTGCATCTGACTACAAGGGAACATATAGAGTTAAAACGATAAGTTACAAACCCTTCGACTTCAGTTTGAAGGTTTAAAAATGAAGGAACCATAAACTGTAGATCAATTTATGACTTAGGTTTCAGACATTCTAATCCAATTCAAACCTGTGGCGAACCTCTAGAACAAAAGGTAATTGTTCAGAAGATTCTAAATTGTCTCACTAATAAATTTGATATGGTGGTGACTGCCATAGAAGAATTGAAAGATCTATCTTTGTTTATCATAGAGGAGTTAATTGGATCCCTTCTATCTCATGAATCTCGAATCAATCAAGAAGAAGAGTCGATGAAAAATGCTTTTAGCACCCAAGCTTCCCTCAGCAGAGGTCGAGGTAGAGGGGATTGAGGTAGAGGAAGCTGAGGTCGTGGTTCTTCTCATAGAGAGGATAGAACCAGTCGTGGACTTTGGATCACTTATAACACCCTCACAACTCTCAAAGTTAGAGGGGGGAGGTAAGATATGGACTAGTAAGTCCAATATTCAATGTAACTTGTTGGCTTTTCTCCTTCCTCCAACGATCCTGACTCATGTTCAGTCTCTTCTTCTCAGTGCAACAAATAATAAGATAACGAACCGACCTAGAAGAGCTCATTCGAAAGCACCTATGACACATATGCAGTCTCACCTGAGATATCTCTCTTGAATGGATAACTTCCAGAACCACGTTTCCGTAGTAGGGTGGGGGACTTCGGGTACCTAGCTTCCTTAGAAAGGTTCTCAATGAATTCTATGGGTGGATTTTTTATGTTCACTATGAATAGTTAGACCGCGACCCAAATTCTCTTATGCCACTTATTATGTCAACAATCATTGTGCATCGTAATCATATTCAATCTATACAATGTGACTGATATACATCTATTCATTTGTAAGAAAATCTATAATCATCCATTCAATGCAAAAATTACACAAGTAATTCAAACACATTCAAAATTCACACATATACACAGAATATAACGTGGAAACCCATCCAGGCAAAAACCACAAGGTTCTCTTCATCTGGCATGAGGAAATATATGAACCTTTCATATACGCACTAAGCTGTAGACTCCGTTCTAGATATTCTTCTCTATCTTTACATAATCTTCCTTCCTGTCATGCTCTCTGATCTTCTCTCTGCTCTCTTCCTACTTTTCTCTACTAATGATCTGCACATAGCTTGGATCAACTAAACCTTTCCTACTCTTCTGTGAACTCAACTGCAGATTCTTCAACTCATAGACACTCAACAATAATAACAGACAAAATAGAAAGCCAGCAACGGAAAATCTAATAGTCCGGAAGCTAAGGAGAGTCTAACCTACATACAGCTTGGGTTCCTCCTTTTATATCCTTGTTATAGACTTGTTTCTGACTCATTATCGACTTGTTATAGACTCATTTTTTGTCGCTTTCTCAACCGACTTCCTATATCTTGCAAATTGGTTTTCTTTCATATTCTAGTAAAACCTAACAGGATGCAATGATGGTGTGACTTACAAAGATACCTTCATATGTGTGGTTTATGTCGTCTCTAGCCGAACTCGTACCCACAATATTTAAGGCTTGTCACTTTCTAAGCGTTACCCCTTACTGTCATTTTCAGCCGTTATGCTACTTGCACACCATCTGATACTATTATTACGTCCCATCTTTACTTGCCACACTCCTTTATTATACCACAAATTCCTTTTCTATTGCACCTCTTCCTTATTCTTCCTTCCTTTCACTGCTTCTGTTGTAGCTTCCTTTCTCTTATTGATTTTCTATTTCTACTTTTGTCGCACCTCCTCCTTCTTCTTCTCTATTTCTTCTCCATACTTAGAGAAAATTATAAGTGAATTCTACCTTTCTGTCCCTAGTCCCAACAGGCCCCCAACATTCACTTGTGTCTCATCCCAAGCCACTTGAAGCTATTCCTCCATGTCTTTCCTTGTGTTGATTTTATTCTGAAAATATTCCATGATTTTTTCCACTTTCTCTACTTCTACGCGCACTTCTTTCTCAGTATTCTGCAATTGTTCCAGAAGGTCAGAACTGACATGTTCTGACATTATCATTTCTATTGATATCGTTGCATCATGCACCTTCTGATGTACCTTCTTTCATGTATGTTTCTTCTAGTTTCTACTACTACTGTTGTTCTTTCTACAATCGGATAAGGTTATTGTTTCAGAGTAGTAGGACGGACGAGATGGGAGACTGATCAACATTACATATTCCCTTTTTTTACATTTCTATCTTCAGCTCAAACTCATCCTATTTTTTTCCTTCTCTTCTTCATAATTTTCCTCTTTATCATCCCTGGTTGAGTATGCAACATCGATATACACATTAGATTTCGCAATAGTCATGACAAGACCGTGTATTGTCTAGATATTTCATTTTCCCTACTATTGGTAAAGTTTGTCATCTCATCGACATATTACCTTTCCTTATTGGAATCTGCCAGTTCATCCATTTCTTGAAAACGTCTTCACCCCTTATGTTTTCATCATTTTGAAGGGATGATGGTGATGACGGTAGCCTCTGTTTATTTTTGTTGCTATCCAAACACTAGTTCGGACTGACGAGTTCTAGCAATGGATACTATGAACTATGGCGATTAGTTCCATAGTTTTATCCGGTGGATTCAGTGGGATGTCCTTTGGCCCTTGGATTCTAACCATTGCTTCTTCATACTTTCTTCATAATGTTGAGACATTGTTTATTTTGCGGGAACTAGAACACTTCCTCATTTCCAACCTTGGTAAGATGGTTCATATAGTTAGTGCAAGGAGTACTAGAGTTAGCTCAGTTTCCAATCGCCTCCCTTCTTGTGGTGGAACATATCCGATAGAATTTCTCTCAACCATACTAGGTATAAAAACTTCAATCATGGATCCCACAAGGTGCTAGCACTAAATTTCATAGTCACCATACTTCTCCAAAAAATTTACTTCTGCTCTAGGTGCTTCAAACAGTAACTTGTTGTGGCATTATATGAGAGTTAATTTGTAAGTGAGGGACAATATAAATCTTGTCTAGGAATTCAATCTATCAAATACTCACACACAAAATTATTGAGTAGTATAATGACAACATGATCCATCACGTGGGTCACCTTTCCAAGTTATTATGTTAACACTATCAACTCCGCCACCCCTTTTTATTGTGACGCCATGATACTTATGACTGAGGTGACAATTGAATTCTCTTAGTATTTGCGGATTTAATGATTGACAACCATATTTTCAACAAGTTTCTTCATTATTGTGCCAATCTCATATCATTTCCAAACTATGTTGTTTCATGTGATAAATTATCTTCTATTTTCGAGCTCCTTTAGCTTCTTGTCACTCTCCTTGCCACTTGGATTTTGCAATCTTTCATTTGTTTTCTCTCTTCTCTCTCTCTCTCTTTGATTTTTAATGCAACCTACTTTTAGTTATCAAAATAAGGCTTCGGTCGGATCCCATTGATGAACCCTCTGACCTCTGTCCCATCTAATTTCTCTAACTTCAATACTCCTCCATCAGTGTTTTCCTTAACGACATGTAGTCCTAACCATGTGTTTTCAGCTTTCCCAGATTCTTGAAGAAATTACTATCGTAGATAAGAACAAGGCCTCCGACTTCAAATTTCTTTCTCTTAATGTGTCTATCGTGCCGTAACTTTTTCCTTGTATTTTCTACGTTCTGGTGAAATCCTGCAACTAAGCGTTCTTCCTCCAAGTGGATTAGTTGAAGTAATCTCTCTTGCACAGCATCAATATTTTTCAGTTTAGTGATTGCAACAACTCTTAAACTTAGTACAATGTATTCCATAGGTATCACAGCTTCTTTTCCATATACCGACCTGAATGGTGTCTGACTTGTCAACTTCTTACATGTTGTGCTATATTGCCATAGCACTGCACAGATCTGTTGATCCCAATCATCCCTTTGCGCATTGCAAACCTTTGTTAGCACATTTTCCAAAATCTTGTTAAAGGCTTTGACAACTCCATTTTATTAAGGGTGATATGGAGTTGTTCTTCTATGTTGTATCTGGAATTCATCAGTCAGTTATTCAATCAATTGATTAAAAAATGCGTACCTTGATCGCTGATCAAAATATTTGGGTAACTGAACCTTGTCACAATATTTTCAAATAAAAAATTCGAAGCTTTCGTGGCAGTAAAATCCTTTACTAGCACTAATTCTAACCATATGGTTAGGTAATTAGTCATAGTGATAATATACCTTACTCATGTGTGCTTCCATACTATATTGATAGACAAGGATGATTTTAAGGAACCATACTTATTTAAAAGTGTATAAATGTTGGCGAATATTACCAATTCTTAAAATGCCAACTATAAAATGATTGGCGATATTTTTCAAAAAGTATTTTAATTTCCAAGGATTTTATATCATTTATATAATAATTTGGCTATTTTTAGGGTAAAAAAGTTTTACCCCATCAAAATTGGGCGAAACAGGGCTTCAAAAAATGCAAAATGGCGAATCTTTTTTGGGAGAAAAACATGGAAAAATAGCCCACTGGGCTAAAATTCGCCCCTAAAATTATCCCTGTTGATAGATCCTACAAATAAAAAACCCATTTATCAAATTCTTGTAATGTTATCTATGGCGCTAATGGAATTTCATCTCTTCGGGACGGCTTCCCAATTCTTTGACAGATATCATAGCTACGACAATAATCCCAAGCATCTCCATGCATGGTGGGACACCATAATCCTTCTTGTAACATCTTGTGTGATGTCACTTTTCCTGCATAGTGTCCTCCTACGACACCAGCATGTGCTTCACTTAATATCATCGGTCGCTCATGTTTCGAGATGCAATGTCAAAGTATTTCATCATGACCCATGTTATTCAAGTGTCCAGCAATCAACTAAAATTCTGTAGCTTGCACCACCAACTGTTTCTTCTGTGACGTGGTAAACTTAGTTGGCGCATAACCTGTACTTATAAAATGTATGATATCTTAATATTGATCATTAAACACTATTATCGCAAACAATTGTGCATCAAGAAAATTATCTTCTAGACTAGTAGGTTCTTCTCCACTTCAAATCATTGATAGGTGGTATGGTCCCAAATTCAACTGAATATGTTTAACAATTATCTCGAAATTAAATTCTTGGAAGAGGAGAAGCCACCAGCAGATCTCCCCCCCCCAACACTGGTTTATTTACCAAATATTTCAGCGCAAAATGGTTCGTGTACATCTTGAAATTTCCACCCAGTAAATAGTGTCTAAATTTTTGCAGCGCATATACCATCGCTAGACATTCTCTTTGCATTGTGGTATAATTTTTCTCTGCATTTGATAGATTTATATTAGAAAAGGATATGGGGTGATGAATCGATCCTTCACCCAGCTGTGTCAGTACCACAGCAAGCGCAACTTACGATGAGTCAACATGAACATGGAACTCTTTTTCCTAGTCTGGAAATATAAGTATTGGCGCAGTAGCCATCTTGTTCTTCAACTTGTCCAAACTCTTTTGGCATTCATTTGTCCACTGAAACTTAGTGTCTTTTTTTAGTAGTCTCTCCATCGGGGTAGTCACCTCCACATATCCCTTGATAAACTTCTTGTAGTATCCCGTATGTCCTAATGTTTCTCTTAACTGCTTAACTATTTTAGGTGGTGGTAAGTCAAGGATGATGGAAATCTTGGATGGATCAACCAAAATTCCATCATGACAGACCACATGGCCTAATAAAGCATGAAAAGGTGCACAAAAAATACACTTTTTTCAAACTTAGGGAAATTTGATACCGGAGACATAATTCCTGCATCATTTTGAGTCTCTCTATGTGATCTTTTACAGGGTCAAATACTATCCAGTCATCAAAAGTATCCTTCAATAAATTTATGTATAAAATATTTAAATGCAACAACTATGATTCTAGAAAAAATTGCAGGCACATTCATGAGTCCAAAGGGAATTACCGTGTACTGTTAGCATCCCCTGTCCATCGCAAAGGTAGTCTTGTGTCGATCCTTTTTTGCAATTCTTATCAGATGGTATCCCAAGAATCCATCAATGAATGAATACATTTCTTGTCCTCCAACATTCTCCAATACTTCATATTTTAATGGAGTCGAAAACAAATCATGCAAACATGCATCATTTAACTTCCTTAGGTCAACACAAATTCTCACTTCACCTGAAGTTTTCTTTTCTTGCACTACAATTGGGTTGGTCCATTCTAATTCTTCAACAGGTTCTATCACACCCGCCTCTAGCATTCATATCATTTAAAATTTAACTTTTTTCTTTGTAGCATAGGTTTAATCTATATGGCCACTATTTGATCGAATTTGCGTCAGGCCTCAAAGGTATCTTTGTTCCACCAAGGTCCTCAACAATGCCTTTCATCTCAGAAATTTTTGTAGGGAGTAGATCCTGAAATTCATGCAGTAAGTCAGTGATCTTTCCCACACTCTCATCATCCCAGTAGTCTCTAATATTTGCAATCTTTGGTTTTTCAGATGACCTAGTATTTACTTTCTTGATCTTGAGTGGACTTAGGAATTGGTCACTAGACATACAATCTCCTTCCACTGCATGCATACCTTCTGACTCAGGTATGTTTATTTCAAGTGTACCATCATCATCCAATTCTCCTGTAATATTATAACATTATATCCAGTGGTGTACTGTCGTGGTGCATTGATCGAAGTTCGTGGATGCGATTGGGATTTCTTCGAATATCTTGTTATTCATTTTATATAGCACAACATCAGTTGTTGGATGTTCACTTGCGAATTCAAATGTATGGGTGAAGCTTGTAACTAAATCTTCCCATTTGACGGTTCCTCTTTGCAGCTCCACTGATGTATACCAATTTCTTGGTACCATTTCCAATGTGTGGATGAATCAATGAACACACTCTTGTCGCATATATTCTTTCCATGTCCTATGACAATGCTCAATATGCTCCATAGGATTTGTAATTCCTATATAATTCTGATCATAATAAGTAATCTCTTCCCTAAATATAATATCTAGTAATCGTTTACACTGTGACAACTCATAGATAGATTGTTTCTGTATACCCCACCATCTAGAGGATGTAGCTTTTAGCACAAAGTCCAAGGCGAAAAAGCACTGTGATTATGTAACTTTTTAATCAAAATCCGCCAGAAAAGACACAAGGTTTGGTAATCCTTCATATTTAGGAATCTTGCTTGCTTCGGATCCTACTCTTCGGATAGATCTTGTGATTATTTCGTATCTTCTCATAGAGACTTCATGTAGCATGTTCTGCCTATTTTCTAGGGCATCACCTAAATCAGATGTGCAAGAACTTACACTCCTCCAACTCAGTTTTCCATAAGTTGTTGGATTTATATGATATTATCTTTAATATATAATATTATACAATTGATCTAGGTAATTTCCTTGAACTTCACTATTCACTGGCTCGACATATATCTTCTCTTCAAGCGGATCGATTGGCGCAACCACTCTTAGTTTAGAATCTTCAAATGATAAGATAATTTTCTTGAAATTCATAATGGTTTGGTTGTCTATTTCCCAATATATTCCCAGAAGTTCAGGGTATGGATTTGTGTCATCAACAATGTCGATTAATTCAAAGTCTGTATATGTTCTTAATCCTTCGACTTCTATAGGCACTTGAATTAGTATACCAATTGGTAGAACCTTTGATTGGTTCAAAATCCTTAGTTGAAAGGGAGACTAGTCTAGTCGTGGTTTATTCATGCTCTCCATGTTTTTCTTGTCAATATCTTTATCATTGATTCGTGCTAAACAAATTTTGAAAAATTCTTTAAGAATACTAACCTTTTTCATTTTTTGCTTCTTGAGAAACTATTCAAATCATTCAGGCATGGTATTGACTTGTCCAGATGTTGACAGATGATTAGCATCAACAAACTCTAGTCACACATCCAAGAAGAATTATTTATCCTTCTAGACATCTAGCGGGAATTTCTTTCATTTCGCGGGTCTCACCTACGGTTTTCCATGCCGTGTATTTTGGTTTGCACTTGTCACAACAAATCCTCTTGTAACCATAAGGATGTGAGGTTCTCTCAGCTTGAGAAAAATCATCTGAATGTTCTAGTTGGGGTTCTGATTATGATTCTTCACCGAATTGAGATTTACGACAGTTCGAGCGTATCATTTCACAATTAGTTATGAACATTGTTCAACAGTGTGATCAAATGCTTTACAATATGTACATGTTTTTGCAGGACTTTGGAAATCTCAGGAAAAATTCCCTAGATTCCCACAATTATAACATATGACTTGGCCTCTTCCATGACCAAATCCTCCTCCTCCTTGTTGTTGTCCTCTCCCTCGAAAATTTCCACCCTCCCTTTGTTGAGGGTTTTTTTGTTGTTTTGGATACTGATTTTCCTAGTATTGCAACTGAGGGTACTGTGGCTGTTGATATTGAGGTGGTGGATATTTCTCTGGATGATACTGAGTCTGTGCTCATTCAACTTGCATCTGCTCATTATTTTTCATCAAGTAGGTGTCCAACATCTTTTCCTGCAGCAGCTGAAGTGTTCTATAGTCCTTTTCATCATCACCTACTAATTACAAACTTTACAATACATAATAGCTTTTTCACTTACAATCTTTTGTAAATATAGATATTCTTCATACTTGTGGCCCCTATCCTAGCATATTATTCTACATCAAGGCATCCCTTGTATTTTTATCGGGTTTTGCGCTCCTCTTACGATGTAGTTAATGAGGGTTGGGACATTCTATTTATGGTGTACATATGTTCTACATATTGTACACCATAGTTCTTCTTGAACTTCCTTGCCTCTCTTCATGTCCTTGCGTTGCATCGTAAGGTTGGCCAATTGCGACTGAATTTGCATCATTCATGTGCTGCTATCTCCAATCAGCGAGGATTCTAGCTTCATTTATATCTCTATATATTTTGTCCGTGACAAGATATTCTATTGCATCAACGAGGTTCGGTTGATGTGCAACAATAAGGTGGAAATAAACCACTCCTTATGTTGTACATCCGACATTTGGAAGCTTACTTTGGCCATTAATGTCTTAAATCTCTGGTCGAAGTCCCATAAGTACTTTGTCGGTAGCTGCTTAGTTTCTTTATCTCAATATTACATTGTGATTTAGACTTTGGCTTCCTAAAATCATCTATCATGCCCAATCAAATATTGTCAAGCATTTCTAGACAACTCCTACTGGCAATATGGAAAACTTCATGTACTAGTCAAGCGCATGACCTCACAAAGTCGTGATCATATGTGCTTTCTTGATATTCTAATCCCGGATCTATCGCACAGTCCACACAACTTCAAAAAGGAACCAATGTTGTTCTAGGTCCTCCAACCCATTTCCATTGAATATTGGTAACTTAATGTCAGCTCCATCCATTGAAATTACTGCTGGTATAGTCGAAATTTTTTTTTGGCTAACCGAACTCCCTTGTCCACTATTTACGGCATTAACACTACTTGTATTTACAAATGGAATTGGAGATAAGTCTCTAGATCTTACCTTTGGCGATGTGTGTGATGTTGTAGGTGAGTTGTAACCACATTCTCAATATGGAACTTTAGTTGACTCTTTTGATTCTTTGTCTCCTTTAGATATTGGCTTATATTCTTCTTCCTCGTCGCAAGGCCCTTCATCCAAATATGACTCAAGCTCATAACCCTTCTTCTTCTCTATTCGTGTTGCAACTCTTGCTTCCTAATAGAGTCTTTCTTCATTTGTGGGATCTAAATCTCCTTCCTCTTCTTAAAAAACCAGACTCTAGTTTAGTTCCACTATCCCCTGGGAACACCTGAATTTAGGGTGCATCATTTTTCACAGATTTCTGCTGCGACATACCTACTCTTTTTGTTCAACGTCTTCACTTATCACATTCACAGAATGCCTTTTCTCAAACAAGCATTTTTATCCACGTATTTAAAGATGACAGATATCTACCGCGTGGTCCTTGAAAAAAATTCCGCTCTTGTCACGCCCCCACCCTTCTACCATAGGGAGGACGCAGGAATGGTGCTGATAATATGAGCAATCTAGCCCCATGAACGTAAATATAAAAATGCATTGACATAAAACATACAAATATGCATACAATTGCAATTATACAACAGGAGAAATTCATCAATTCAACACATTAGACATGTTCATCATATTTCATTAAGCAAATGCAACTACAGAGATTGACATAGACAAGAATACTTATCTTGGAAGAAGCTTGTCCCACAACCAACTATGTTGCTGCAATCTTCCACCAAACCATAGTCCAGTGTGCTCATCAATCACTCTGCAGCGCTGCCACCCCTGAGCTAGGCATGATTCCCACAAGGAATAAGGGAATACTAGAAGACTCACACATAGCCAAGGATACAACAAAAACTCAGCCAATCCAACATAATTGGGTTTATCATGCCGCAAAGGAGATGGAAAGGCTGACTGCTAAGCTAGTGAGATAAACTCCAGAGCTATGGACATCTGCACCATATCTATCCTGACTTCTAAAACATCTACACACCCAACACAAAGAAGCATCCCCTTCTCAGCTACACATTCCCTCAGGATATGCCTTCCCTTCCAATGCAATTTAGGGCGTGCAAAGAAGAAAACCAACCCACTAGGTCTATCTATGAGGTTACTTCTCACACTAGGTTTATCAAGCTATTCATATCCCATTTCCACTCCCAAACTAGTTCAGAGACCAAAGAAAATATGCATACACAGCAATTACAGTTCTTGGATTGAAGAAAAACATCAAAGAGGCCAAAATAGGAAATGGAAATTGAGTAAAATAGCCCACCCTGTGCAATTTGTTTCCCAAAAATGATCTATGGCTTCACGTGGTATAAAACGACTCCCTCAGTCCCTGAAATCATGGGTATTCCCCCCCATTGGATGCGCAACACTGAAACACGAAAATCCCAACTGTGGGGATGTGAAAACAACCCAAAACGTGAAGGATAAAAAAATCGGAGGGTTCAACTACGTGAGAGCTCAACGTGGATGAAGTATGGATGATAAAAAATGTCCAACATCTCTCCAAAAACATGAGGGAAGGTGAAAACATGATTGCATGAGGGAATGGGCATACGTTTTGGGATTTTTACTTTCCCAAGGATTCAAAAAACGTTTTAAAAAAATGGGTGCTCTACCCAATTCGAATTTGGGCTGCCATACCTTGCCCATCCCATGCAATAACCAAGTCAACCAATTTCTAGAAATAATAAATGATTGGGTGAATAAGAAAAGAAAGCTAGTTGACAGTTTGATGGGTTCTCCCTTTGAAATTTGGATTTTCCCCATTGGCCCAAAGGTTTGAATACCTACCCCCCCCCCTTATCCTTAGGAAATAATGCCCCCATCTCATTATTTATTGCATTGACATAGCTGGTTGTGGGTTTTTAATTAAATTGCATATTTACATGACGTCGAAAATTATAATGTGTCGGCTAGCACAAAATACCATCGGAAAGTATTTTTAATCACTGAAACATAAAATTCTAAATCGATGGTGGGGATTTTGCATTTATCTCCACACCATGATTAATTACAATATATACATCATATACAGTTTATACAAATGGGGTCAAAACCGGGGTGTTACAACTCTGCCTCACTGTATGAGGTTATTGTGTCAACACAAAACTCAGTAATGTATCCCTCCAAGATACTTCCTATCCAAAAATCCACAACCATCGACACAGGGTTTCTTACTCCTTCCATTCGCTTAACTAACTATGGATTCCACTCATTTGGTTCTCCTCCTTGGAAATTTCTTTGTTGGTTTTTCAACTTAGAGAACCACTCATGCAACACAATGGGAAACTTACAAAACAAAATATCATGGATATATCTATAGATGTATCATCCCAACCACTCTGTTGGGTTCCACTGAGAGTCATTGCTTTCTTCTCGTGCGAATTCTAACGCTTTGAAATCTATGCAATCTTGTATCTCATGTTTCATTGGTTCCCACAACATATCCCTCACCAAAATTATTCGGGTCTCGACAACATAACCATTTGTTGGATTTTCTTCCTCCTTCAAGGATCCTGACCCAAGTTTAGTCTCTTCTTCTTAGCTCAACAAAGCCCAAGATATCAGCTTGACATATTAGAGCTCAATCAGTATCACTTATAACATAGATGCAGTCTCACTCGAGATATATCTCTTGAATGGGTAACTATAAGAACCATGTTTCCGAAATTGGTGGGGGATTTATGGTACCTCGGTCCCTTACCAAGGTTCTCAACGAAGTATGTGGGTATATTATTTATGTTCACTATGAATAGTTATACTATGACCCAACTTCTCTAATGCCACTTATTATATCAACAATATTTGTGCAACATAATCGTATTCAACTGATACAATGCGACCAATATACATCTATTCGTTTGTAAGAAAATATATAATCATCCATTCAATGCAACAATTACACAAGTAATTCAAACACATTTAGTATTCACACACATACATAGAATATGATGTGGAAATCCATCCGAGCAAAAACGACAAGGTGCTCTTCATCTGGCATGAGGAAATATATGCACCTTTCATTTGCCCACTAAGTCGCAAACTCTATTCTAGATCCTCTTCTCTATCTTTACATACTCTTCCTTTCTCTCATGCTCTCTGATATTCTCTCTGCTCTCTTCCTACTTTTCTCTACTAATGATCCGCACAAAGCCTGGATAGACTCAACCTTTCCTACTCTTCTGCACACTGAGCTGCAGATTCTTCAACTCATATGCACTCAACAATAATAACAGACAAAATACAGAGCCAACAACGAAGAAGCTGACAGTACAGAAGTTAACGAGATTCTAGCCTGCATACATCTTAGGTTACTTCTTTTATAGACTCATTATAAACGTGTTATAGACTTATTGTTGACTTATTATAGGCTCTTTTTATGTCTCTTTCTCTGTTGACTTCCTATATCTAACCAACAGGTTGTATTTCCTATTCTAGTAACACCTAACAGGAGGCACTAATGACCTAAATTACAAACATACCTTCATATGTGTGGTTTCCGCTAGCTCTAGTCGAACTCATACCTACGATCTTTAAGGATTGTCACTTTCTAAGCATTGCGCCTTACTATAATTTTCCAACCATTATACTACTTGCAGACCTTCTGATACTGTTATCATGTCGCACTCCTTCCTTTTGTCATGGTTTCCTCTTCTGGCGCAACTTCCTCTTCTATTGCACCTCTTCCTTCTTCTTCCTTCCTTTCACTCTTTCTGTCACAACTTCCTTTTTCTTCTTGCTTTTCTATCCCTACTTTTATCGCACCTCCTCCTCCTTCTTCTCTAGCTCTTATCCATACTTGGGAAGAATTCTAAGTGGGTTATACCTTTCTATCCATAGGCCCAACAAAACTACTATAAGAATCATGGACACTATGAACGATAATGCATAAATAAGTAAGCAAACTAGAACAATGGAAGATTCAATGTATCCAAAGAAGAAAAAGGCGCATAAGAGGTTATGTTCCTCTCGTATAAATGAATTAAAGAACATCACAACACAGATTTATGGCTATTGGATAGTGGCTGCAGTAATCACATGACAAGTAACAAGTCACTATTCTCTAGTTTGGATTCCTTTGTTGTCATGAATACCAAGCTAGGAGATAACTTTATAGTTCCAACAACAGGCAAAGGTATTGTTCCTTTCAATTACAAAGAATAATGGGGAGAAATTTATTCATGAATTTTTCTATGTACCAAATATGAATTTCATTTTGATCAATATGGGTCAATTACTTTAGAAAAAGTATGATCTTCAATTTTTTGGTACATGTTGTGCCATTTATGATAAATACCACAGTAGGAGACTCATAACTAAAGTAGAAATGACCAAGAATATAATAGTTCCACTCAATCTTAGAAGTGGAAACCTTACACAATGAGTATCCGATACTATTTCTAGTCCAGATGAAACCTAGTTGTGGCACTTTTGATTTGGTCATCTTCCCTTAAAACATATTTAAACTTCTAAATAAATAGTCCATGGTCAAGGGGTTACTAGTTATAAATGAACAATACAACTCCTTTGAGGATTATATCATTGGTAATAATTAAAGAGATATATTCCCCACTTCCACATCTTGAGGCAAAAAACATCTTGAGTTGGTTCATTCATACCTCCGTGGACCCATGAAAACCCAATACTTAGGATGTATCTTTTATTTTCTGACATTTATATATGATTTTAGTAGGAAAATCTAGAGTTATTTCCTCAAGAACAAATCAGAGACCTTCTCCAAGTTCAAAGAGTTCCAGGACTTGACTGAGAAGCATTTTGGAAAGTTAATTAAAATGCTTAGTTCAGATGGTGGAGGTGTATATTATTCACATGCGTTTACAGAGTTTTGCAAGAAACATAGTATCCAACACCAGTTCGATACTAGATACACTCCATGACAGAATGGAGTTGTTGGAAAAAAGAATGAGACCATCATGAACATGGCCCACAAGATGTTATCATACAAGAAGCTATAATATGAGTATTGGGTTTAAGTTGTTGCATGTCCAGTCTAGTTGTTGAACAAATATCCTATGGTGAGTGTTTAGGAAAAGATTCCCAAAGCAGCATGGAGTGGCATTAAGACTAGTGTTTCACATCTAAGAGTTTTTGGTTATGATGCATTTTCTCATGTACTTGATGAACTCTAAATAAAGTTGTATAAGAAAAGTGAGCAGTGCATCTTCACTGGTCATAGTGAACATCAAAAGGCTTACAAATTGTATAATCTTGTCACCAAGAATATTGTGGTGAGCAGAGATGTGGAGTTCCTTGAAGACAAATGCTGGAGTGATTCTTCAAACATACAACAATAAGAAAGTGCAGATACACCAAATATGTTTATCATACTTCTAAGATTGGAAGTAATGCAGCATGAAGAAATACCAGTATATAATCCACCTCTGAACTAGGAAACCTGAATTTTAAGGGAGTTATATGAGAAGAATCCTGTTATAGATGAGCAACTACAATATTATTTGTTTTCCTGATAGCCCACATATTTTGATGAAGCAATAAAGGATGCACAGTGGTCCAACAATCGATGAATGAAGAGATTGATGCTATAGAAAAGAATCAGACTTGGGATCTTGTTGATATACTAGCAGACAAAACCAATATTGTAGTCAAATGGGTCTATAAGACAAAACTAAGTGAGAAAGGAGAATTAAAAAAGAATAAGGAAAGTTTGAATGCTAAAGGGTATGTGTTTTTCAGGAAAACATGGCCTTATAACCTAGGGTCTTTGGGGTTACCAACTTACTAAAATAACTTGCAGAAAATTAACCTTTTTAGAATTTGAAATAGAAATAGGAAGAAAACTGGGCATACCTTATTTATGATGGTTGATCTTAGCTTTTATTCTTCTCTTCAAGTTGCTTCCACAACTTCCAGGGTATCTCCAATCACTTGCAAAGAACAAGATCTTCCTGCAATATCTTATATATTATACCAATGGTTAATGAAATCAGATATTCATAATGAGACAATAAGATAATTTCAGAAATACCAATATATAAGAGTGCAAAGACACAATATTTGAAGAAGAAATTTCTTTATTGATAAACAAGTGTGGTGAGATTACAGCCCAACATCTCAGACAAGTGCTCCTATGCAAACCAAGGACACTGAGTTCTACTGCTCCAAGATATCTGAAGGAAAACCACCAACATAACTTTTCTCTATATCTTATGATTCCTTAACCTCAATGCCTATCCTCTATTTATACATGAGGAAAGAGAGAGGTTATGAAGGTTGAGTTAGGATAGTTATGATTAGGGGCCTAACTGTGCTCGACTAATCGTCTTTATATTTTTTAACTATGGATTAAGGTATACCCGACTATTGATACTGGAAAGTCATGTATGATACACGAATTGCTTTAAGGAAACCCACGGGTGCAAGCCCTAATGATATACACATGAGTTGCAATTCACATACTCGTGTATGATACGTGGGTTTCTATGCAAATAGTCACGTATTAAACCTTAATGTCCATACAAAAATACATCCATCTAGTAAGGTAATGGTGTATCAAAGGTCATTCCCATCTATAGTGTTTTGGCTACTTCAATCCATTTTGTCCTATTGTGTTCCAACACATCGGATGTCAGTACTTGGACAGAGAAGTACCATTCTACATGATAAAAGATTCCCCCTAATGTGTGAGGTCAAAGGGAAGCGATGGCTGAAATACATTACAATATTTTATTCTTGGAGAACTCAGTTACCAAAGTAGCATAGGAGGTATCTGAAACAAATACATATCAAAGTCATATACAAAATCATATTTGAGGATGCCATGTTCAATATAGGGGAACACTAGATCCTTTACAATATTTGATTACATCATATGATACAGGTAACAAGACCACGTATATTACAAAGGTGGATAGAAACCACAATATGCAATCATGATTCTTCAAAATATGGAAGCAGTGTAGTTGATCATAACACAATCTTGCGCAACTTAGGCTATAGAGGTGAACCTAAGGTATTCGTCAAAATACAAAGGAAACAATACAATCCCTACCATGTGAATAGATGCGTTGAATTCTAAAATGGAAGGAAGTTGGAACTCAACAGGTTGTCAGTAAATAAGTGATGCTGACAACTGAAGCAAAGGAGTTCACTAATAATGGTAGTGAATCCTAAGGTACCCTCATCAAAACTCTAGGTCTTCATCTTTAGGAGATGCTGATGAGAAACTATGATGTGAGGAGGAAGGAAATGAATCGTTCAACAGATCACAGGAGTGACTACGAAACTGGATACGAGAAGGTAGGCGCAAGTAATTCTCAGATAGGATAATGATGGAAATCAAGATAATAAGCAAATGAAGGTACATATCCTTGAACAATGAGCATGACACAGAGATGACCCGAGGCATCTTTTGATTTGCATATAGGACAACTAGACTTATATTTCATGCAGGAGACATGATCAGATTCCCCATGTATAAATTACAAGCGGAGGAGTAACAAACTCGAATTAATAACTGAGCTAAAAGTGTAAACTGAGACATGAGTATCGTAAAGTTCAGAGAGTGCTTTGTTCAAGGATGACATGTTGCCATTGTTTATAACCCAAAGAGATAAACTCTTCCTTATCTTTCCTGTTAAATTTTAATGAGTCTAGGAAAGTTAACTCAAGTCTCTCTTCATTTCTTACAAGATTGAAGAAGGGAGAGAATAATGCTTTATAATGTTATTGATTCGTGGATTTTACGAGCCCGAACTAGTACAGGATCGTTGGAGTTTTCATATTTTGAAAATATGAAATCTCCAAAGAAGACTCTCAGGGAGTTCTTTTTCATATAATTTAGTCTCATGAGGCTAAAAAAGTATAAACAATCCACAGAAGAAATCTCTTAGATCCTAAAGGACTAAGGTATACCTATTTCATACTTAGTTGGCAAGGTCCGAAAAAGGGGTAAACTAATACTAGACCGAATCACCTTCAGAAGCGGAAGGTAGTGTGAGTTTAACAAGTGTGAAGGAAGGCAAGATCACTCAAAAATATACATTTGATTACAAGAAATGGGGCTTACAATAGTAAACTCGATGCTTTGTTCTTTAGGTTTTGTGAGCATGACAAAGACATAAGGTACACTCAGAATATTTTTCATGTTTGGGTACAGAGCACGAAAAAGAGAAAACTAAGCTCATACTGGGTGTTCCTTTTTCGTAAGTTTATTCCCTTGGGTCTAGAAAAGTGCTAAAACTATGCCTAAAGATACTCTTCTAAATTTTGAAGAAAAGAGAGTGCTCATTTTTCGTAAATATTCCACATAGTCTGAAAAAATGATAAACTACCACCAATATGGATGCCCCTTCACTTATTCTTAACGAGTCTGAATGAACAAGTTTACTTGGCAGTCTAGTTTGTTTTGAGGAGTCAGACCAGGTCCTAAATAAAACTCCATAAGTGCGGGGAGCCTTATAACAGGGACAACTCATAAAAATATGCAAAATGAGGCTCATTTTGGCATGAAAAACAACTAAGAAGGCTCTCGCAAAACCTAGCACAACTGTGGCATGGGTACCAAAAGAAGATAAAGTGTTCTAACTAGGGTACCCATGAAAAGGAGGCCCTATCCACGAAGGAACAATGATGTATACGAGGTTAAAAATGGTTTGACACCATAGTGCATGGACACAAAAGTGATCCTAGGGTTTAATGACAGATAAGGTATAGATGCAATATCATCAATAATGGCCAAATACTACCCTATATGTGATAGAAAACAACTTTTTAGTGATCCCATACCTATTTTAGTTAGTTAAAACCCATGGTATTAGTCCATTCATTAAAAATTGATTTTAAACTATAGGAAATAGGTCAAAAATTTGAAAATTTTCTATAAATAGTTCAAAAACAAAAATAGAAATACCAATTTGGAAAATTACTAAACTTGGCAAGTTTTTACGTCTTACTTCAGCTGCTCACCGAGGACAAACCAGTGGACCAAATTGAAATCTGCAAGTTGTAGGTTGGTGGTATCTCCCTTCTCCTTCTTTTCATCCGATCAATTTTTAATTTTGGTGTAAAATTTTATCATTTTGTGCAAGCCATAAATAGGTTACGCAACATACAAGGGTATGCTTCTATAGCAGTCGTGTATACATGTTTTATACACAATTTTCTAGAGAGAAACCTGTAAATGACCCACGATGTGCTTAAAGCACAGTCGTGTATGCTGCACGACTTAGAAAAAGTCGAACTATGGCCAAAATCAAAAGAAAAGGATGGATTCTAATGATTGAAAATGGTCACTAGGAAGGTACAAGATGGTTCTAGAGTGGAGGGATAGAGAGCATAAGGACATGGATCGAGATTCCATGCGAGATTCCCCTACTTTACAAGCTTTGCAACAATGTGGTTTGTTGAAATTCTATTGCACTTCCGGCATGAGGGTCAATGTCTGTTTACTAGAGACTCTGATTAGTTACTAGGACCATGACCTTGGTTTGTTTGATCTTCAAGGAGAAATTTTGGATATTAAAGTAGATGAAATATACTTTATTAAAGGGCTTTCCTGTAGAGACATGCCCATGAACCTTGAGGGTACTAGTAGGGGTGGTGACCATATGAGTGTTCAGGACTACATTGACACTTACTGCACACCAGGCACATAGAAGAAGGGGACGTGTGTCCCAATTGGCCACATAACTAGATTTCCATTACAAGTGATGGTAAGCATGGTGGTGAGGATTTATGGTTCATCTTCACTGCATTTGGCCACTTGTACTCAGATGCGGATTGCAATGGACTGCATGTATGGTATAGTATTTTACAAGTGCTCGGGTATGATCTCGATTATGAGGAAACAACTCTCTGACTGCAAGAGAGGACGCTGGAAGAAATTCAGATATGCAAGCATTCTGTTGACATTCTTCTTTGAGAGGGTTCCATCTATTATCCCAACAGTAGCACTACCACCACCTTCCCCTCACTAGCCTAGACTCACTAGATGGGGAGATGTGTTTCTTCGCTAAGGAAGCGAAGGCTTATTCCAAAGTGTTTATGATGATGAGTTCTATTTATGGTGGGAAAGGAAAGTACCAGTGCTCAAGCAGTTCCCATACGCCATATTGGACTTCTGAGGAGATAATGACCTTGTCCTCCCGCCTGTGGAGGCATGGAGAGAGATAGGTATTTTTATATTTTTATGTTATTTGTTTTATTTTTTTATGAATTTTAATCATAAATTTATATACATATGTATAAGAGTTTTGATCCTTTCTAAATTTTTTTAAATGCAGATATTGGACTTGTACACCCTGATAGGAACCCTAGGACATTTTTGCGGCCTACATAGGGTGGAGACTAGAGTATACTGCGAGTTCTTGAGGGAAGCTGGCTAGGTTAACCCAAGGGGTCCCTACCATGCGGATAGAGCAGATTCCCATTATGATGCAGGAGTTTGTAGTAGGAATTTTGACTACCTGGCTATGCCTTCTAAGGACAGTAGCTAGGGTCGTTATACATTATAGGGAGTTTGAAGAGGAAGATACAACCGAGGAGGATGAGGAGAAGGATTATATATATAGGCATATATATGGATTACGATCCTGTTTTTCTATATTTATACAGTTATGACATGATCTTCGGATAAAAAACTCAATCTATTTATAGAGATATTTTACATATATATATATATTCCTGGTTATTTACATGTGTCTCAAATGCGTCTATTATATTTATTTGACAAAATATGTGTTAAGTTCCAGTCTAGTATGTAATTTGCATAAGAATCAGTAATTGTATTTTCATTCCTTGAAATGTGATTAAATGAAAATTATATTCAAAGTTTTTTTCAAGTAATATTACACACAAAAATTGACGTAGAAAAGTAGGGTTTCACACCTAATAATCACCATTGAGTTCGAAAACCACCAAATGAGAGTCAAGTATGAATTCTAGATGGGTAATGACATGTAGGATAGAATATCATAACAACTCAATAAATTCCCTGTACTCGACCACATTATTAGTAGCATGACCTAAGAAAGCGTCACCAGAGGCAATTAGCTATCCTGAGGGTGAGTAGATAACCCATGCAGCTGAAGCCAGGTTACAAGTATGGCGGTTAGCACCATCCACAAAACCTACGAACTACTCAGTTGACATCTGAAACAACCAACATAATATATAAGAAACACTAACCAACTAACTATTGTACATAAAAATACATACAATAAAAATATAAGAAAAAGCACCATGCCTAAGCGTAGTACTTCTTTAGGTAGAGCCCATTTCTAGGCTCAGGAAACTTATTTCCATCAAATCAGTTAATTCATATGCTCCCTTTTTCAATACCTTTTACACAACGTAGGGACCTAACCACATAGACTTGAGTTTTCCTACCCCCAGGGGTTCTTTTTCTTGATCCCAGAGAAAAACAAGCTCCCCTTTAGAGAAAACTCTTGGCTTAATTGCACTGTCATATTTGTTCTTTACCCTATTCTTATGAGCCTCGTTTTCTGTCAACGCATCTCTGCATCATTCATCTAGATTTTCTATGTGAAGATAATGTTGTTTTAGTTCTGTAGTGTCAGGAAGTACATGAATGGATATCTTGAGAGATGGAATCTCGCATTCGACTAGCATGACTGCTTCCACCCTGTGAACGAGTTGGAAAGGTGAAAAACCTGTAGCAGTCTTGACATTAGTCCGGTATGCCCAAAGTGGAGGATATAGCATGATGTGCCAATTTGATCGGATTTCGTTAATGGTATGCTTTATAATAGTTTTTAAGGTTTTGTTTACTGCCTCTACTTGTCCATTCTCTTTCGGGTAGAAGGAAGATGAGTGATCTTGCTTAAACCCTAGAATAGTAGTTGGATCGATCATCATTCTATTATGAAAGTGACTGCCATGTTCAATGAAAATCTCCTTTGGTATACTAAAACAAGTAATGATTTGGTTAAACATGAAGTAAGTTGCCGTTTAACCATCTTCTTTGAAGGAAGGCATTGGATCTACCCACTTGGTGAAGTAATCAACATCAACAATGATATATTTTTTCCCTCCAACAGAAACTGGATTTCACCTCATGTAATCCACCACCCACTTAATGAAGGGGCCCACCGCAATGACGGGAAACAACGAAGCAGGATGCAACCGCATTTTCCTAGTATAGAGCTGACATGGATGACAACACTTCATAGCCTCCACATAATCTTTGAATATTGTGGGCTAGAAATAAATGACACGTAAAATATTCTTGGTCATTGCTAACCCAGATAAATGACCCCCACACACTCTGCTATAGGAATCATTCAGGACATGCTCAACCTCCTCGTGGGTGAGGAACCGATGAAAAATAGAATCTACCCCTCTATGATCTAAAGTATCACCGATGATCATGCAGTTTTTTGCATTGACACACAATCTACATCGCTCTTCCCTCAAGAAGGACACGAGATACATCAATGTTTGGATATATATAAGGATATCTCCATACCAGGGATCAGAGGTGGAATTCAGAAAGACATACTCATTTGGGAATGAGTCCTCCTCCACCACTACATTCTCTTTCGTAGGAAATTCTAAGATAAGCTCTGCAAAAACCAAGGACTTTTTGGATTTAGTAGATTGGAAATCCAATTCAAACTCTTGGAGAATGACCATCCACTTGTTGAATGTTCCCTCAATTATGCATCAGGACAAAACATATTGAAAATGATTTACATCTCCCACCACTGTTGTTTCCCTCACTAAAATGTAGTGACACAACCTCTGAATAGCATAGACGACTGCTAATGCTAATTTCTCGATGTGGGAGTATTTGAGTTTGGGACCAACTAATGCACAACTAAGATAATAGACAACATGCTCTTGGAGCTTGTCATCCTCTGAAACCAATACTACCCCAATGGTCGACTCTGACACAACCAGATACACTATAAGGTATTTAAAGTAATCTAGTGGACGTAATAAAAGAGCCAATAACAAATTTCCAATGCCTTGAATGCAAGTTATACGGTTTCATCCCATAAAAATGGAGTGTCCTGCTTAAGCAAGTGCATGAAATGCTTAGTTATCTTGGCATACTTAACTATAAAATGCCGAAGAAAGTTAGATTTCCCTTGTAGGCTCTGAAGTTGCCTGATGGAATGAGGAGGGGGTAGATTTACAATAGCCTCAACTTTCAAAGAATCCACCTAAATTCCTTTGTTTGACATGATAAACATGAGTATCCTCCTCGACTCAATGCAGAAAACACACTCTTAGGGATAAAAAATCAAGCAAAGATGATTTGGATGGTCCCTCCTCTTGCAAGAATGGGTAGAAAAATCATCCAAATATGGCTTGACAATATTCTTAATGTCGTGGAAGGAAAAGTTCATTTCCCGATGAAAGGTATCCTTGGTATTTTTCAAACCAAAGGGAATTTTCTTGTACGTGAAGGTACCCCATGGAAAATAAAAGTTGTTTTATGCTGGTCTTCCAAATTGATTTGGATTTGATTATATCCGGAAAAACCATCAACAAACGAAAATACTTCGCTACCCGCACAAGCATCAATGATTTGATCTATAAAGGGCGTGGGTTACTTGTCCTTAGTACACGCTTTATTTAGGTCATCGAAATTATTGCACACACGTATTGTCCCTTATTTCTTATCAACAAGAATGGGATTGGATACCAATTCCATCATAGCAATCGAGTAGATAAACCCAACTTTCAACAACTTTTCCACCTCAGTCTTAACGACTACTTCTTTACGTGGATTAACAGGTCGAATATTTTGTCAAACTAGTTTATAATCATGGTAGGTACATATTTTTTGTTCTATAATAGATGGATCAATTCCTGGCATCTCTTCATATGAATAGGAAAACACGTCGTGGAATTCCTTAAATAAGGCAGTATATATGGCAATCTCCTTTGAAGAGTATTTTGCACTGATATGCACATTTTCTATGACATTGGGGTTTGCATAAATGTTTATTGGAATGTTAAGATAAATATTTTCCATATTCCCCTCAACAAATAATCCCTTCTTTGGTAAAGGATTAATCGATAAATCAACATCTTCCTTTAGTCTCACATGGAACTCTTGGTCTTTAATTCTACTCAGTTTTGGAAGAAAGTAGGACCTATGGTGCATGTCTTCACAAATATTATCTCACCCACTCATAGCTTCCAAAATGGATTCATCCGCCGAGGAAAAACCATGTCTAAGAAGTCATCTAAATATAAAGAGTTCTCTTCCCAGGCGGACATATAAGCTTCTTTCGACTCCTTTGAGATTGTAGGAGTCATGACATGATCAATAGTGGTATTAACAATAACTTGATAAGTAAATTCTACTGCAGATAAGGGAACTTGAGGTTCATGACGGGAAGGAAGGACCCAAGGATCAGTTCTATTGACAATCCTCGCGATATAATTCCCTACACTTGTAGAACCTATATAGTTTATAGGGCTGGGATATCAAATGTTCCCATCAAAGATGAATACATTCGAACCCCCAATATCTCATTAGCCAGTTTAGTCTGATCGATCAAAGGTACAGTGGACTCATTAGTCTCCAAACAGCCCTTATGAGTGAAACTGAGTTGGTCAACAATAACCAACTTCCCTTCGTGTGGAAACACTACAACTCGAAGAACGACCGAGGAAATTGAACACATGGCGTAAGTCCAGCTTCTCCCTAAAAGCAAGTTATAATCCAAAGGAGCATCAATTAGTTCTACTTCAACAGCCACTGCTTTCCCTGCCAACTTAATTTCAAAATCCGGTACGATACCATGCATATGAAAATACCTTCCGTCGAAAGCAGTAACTAAATTTTTTGATGGAACTAGCTTAGAGGAACCTAAATCCTTCCAGCAAGAAATTTACATTACACATGTGGAAGCACCTTCGTCAACATCTGTACGTCTAATGGTTTTTCAGCCATGGATAACATCAATTCACAAATCGACATGATACAATAGGCGAATCTTAACATTTGACAGATTAAACTTCGCCAACAGGCTTGATGAATCCATGCTTCCTAAAGCTACCAACAGGGCATCCCGCTAAGGAGGACAACTTTGTAACACTTCCAATGACGACATTGTACATGGATTTTGAGACAAATATTCAACTACTGAGTAGTTGGAAGAAACCCTAGAGTTAGGATTGTGAAATCATTTTTTAAAGACACCTTTCGGTATCTTAGGCATTATATCAACAGATTTCTCAATAGTGATAGGGTTAGAACTTTCACAAGTAGACTTACCCTTATCAAAAGCCTCTGATTCATAATTCTTGTTTCTTTTCTAGAGTAAGGTGTTATATTATACCATGTTGATATAGTTTTGATGAAGAGGATCACTAGAAGTGCCCCCGACTACATTCAAAATAGAAGCTGCATTCTATCCTTGGGGAAATGGATCCTTCAGGATAGTCGGTTGTTGATTTTTAAGCAACTTCTGAGCTTGATCCATAAGAGGGAATTTATGAGTTAGGTGGTCTCCATAGAACAAATTATAGGGAAACTTAACCTTTTTCTTATATTTCTTACCCCCATCATCATTATTCGTGGGTTTTTGCTTGTTTTGATTACCCTCACCCTTCTTCCCTTTTTTCTTTTTCCCACCAGGATGTTGATTTCCCTTCTAAGAAGACTATGCAAAAATAATTGCATTTTGAGATGAGGGGGTGGGAGGTATGGTGGATTTGATAAGCCTATTCCATATTCGCCACTCTTGGATGTGATCCGAGATATGTGTGGCTTTGTTTTGTCGAAAAGTCTACAACAAATCTGTGTCAGCATCATATCAAACAAGAAGCTGGAAGTGATTGAGAAACTTTTAGATTTTTATCATTTAATCAATATGATCCAGGATCTTATTTGAGAGAATAATATGACCAACAATAATCACAAGAGATAAGAGACACAAATTTTTTTCCTCGGGGAAACCATAAAGGAGAAAATCCCGCAACTTGCTCATATATAGAATGAGCACCAATAGAAAAAGTAAAACCCAAGAGTACAAAGATGATCTCCGACATCTTTTCTCTCTCTCACTTGTGTGATTTTCTTCTCTCTCACTCATGCACTATTGTTGAGTGAGTGTGTGTTTCAAATAGAGAGTCTCACTGTCTATTTATACTTGTTTTCCCCTTGACATTTACTTTACATGGTCGACTTCTCTAGGAGAGTATAATAACCCTAATACAAATCAACTATGGGGACTGTTTCCCTGACTTACAACAGAGGGTTAACCTCAATGAATTTACATGACTTAATTATATTAATGACTCTCCTGATCAGAGGAACAAACGTCTCCATCGAGGTACAATGAAATAAAATAAGAAATATACAAGTGAATACATTTCGAAGTTACAAATACATCAACACTCCCTCTTAACAAGGAAGGTATTTTCTTGAAACGATTCATCTGTGCAAGTCTTCATCACTGGATCATCATCAACATCACTGTTGCTTCTATCTCAAGCAATGGTGATATATCTCAAATGTACTCACCATAGGAAGTTCTACAAAGATACCCCTTTTCCATGTTGGATGTAGGCCTAGCCTGCATGTAGGTCTTCATCGACAGAGCCAACCCTTTTTCATGTTGATATAAGTCTATTGTGCCAACCCTTTATCATGATGGATGTAGGTCTTCATCTATAGATCCAACCCTTTTTCATGCTGGATGTAGGTGTATAGTGCCAACCCTTTTTCATGCTGGATGTAGGTCTCCATCTACAAAGCCAACCCTTTTTCATGTTGGATGTAGGTCTCCATCTACAGAGCCAACCCTTTTACATGTTGGATGTAGGTCTATAGTGCTAAGCCTTTTTCATGTTGGATGTAGGTCTCCATCTATAGAGCCATCCCTTTTTCATGCTGGATGTAGGTCTATAATGCCAACCCTTTTTCATGCTAGATGTAGGTATCCATCTATAGAGCTAACCATTTTCATGTTGGATGTAGGTATCCCTCTATAGAGACAACCCTTTTTCATGTTGGATGTAGGTATACAGTTCCAACCCTTTTTCATGCTTGATGTAGGTCTATAGTGCCAGCCCTTTTTCATGCTAGATGTAGGTCTCCATATACAGATCATCTCATTGTCACACAGATCACAACCCAGATACACATAACACAACATTCACATTCACCGGCATGGTAAGACACACCTACTACCATCCAGGAAAGGCTTCAGCACTTAAATCCACTGGCATGGTAGGACACACCTACTACCATTTGGGAAGGGCTCATGTGTATTACTTCCCCTTAGAGGGAACCTCAATCTGAATAACACCAAGCTTCTCTCTGAAGTACTCAAACTTCACTCTGGCTAATGACTTGGTCAATACATCAGCTATCTGCTCGTCTGTTGCAACACACTGGAGATTCACTGCTCCTCTTTGCACCATATCCCTAATATAGTGATAATTGATCTCGATATGCTTCAACTTGTCATGGAACACATGGTTCTCCAACAAATTCACACAACTCTAGTTGTCGCAATATATACAAGTAGCATCCAACTGGAGATCAAATAGACCAGATAGTAGCTTCCTTAGCCACATTACCTCACAACTAGCCAAACACGCTCCAACATACTCTACTTCAGTTGTACTTAGTGCCATGTAGGACTGCTTCCTACTAAACCAAGAGATCACACCTAATCCCATACTGAAGCAACACCACGAAGTGCTCTTCCTATCAATGGCACTTCCTTCCCAATACAAATCCACATAACCCTCCAGGTTAATCTTCTGATTCACCTCATACTTGATCCCATAATCAATTATACCCTTTAGGTACCTCAGAATATCCTTTATAGCAATCAGGTGAACATGTCTTGGATCCGTCAGGAACTGGCTCAATGTGCTCATGGAAAATAAAATATCTGGTCTCGTATTTGTCAGGTACATCAAGGACCCAATCATATAACGATACATCGTGGCATCAAACGAATTTGATGAAGCATCACTCAATAGCTTCAGGTTTGATTCCACAGGTGTGGCAATGGCCGTGCAGTCCATCATCCTGAACCTCTTTAGGATGTCCAATACATACTTCACTTGTCTGAGGGAGATTCCATTCGCACTCTACCACACCTCCATGCCTAGAAAGTAGTGCATCATACCCAAGTCCTTCATCTCAAAATCGGAAGAAAGATTCCTCTTCATGTCATTGATTAACCCATACTCACCTGTCACAAACAGGTCATCTACATACAGTAGGAGTATCACTGGGTTCCCTTCCTTAACCTTGTAGTAAAGGTTGGAATCATTATTTACTCTTGGTAAAGCCCAAACTAGTCAGGAATCTGTCAATCATGTTGTACCATGTCGTGGGTGCCTATTTCAAATCGTACAAGGCCTTCTTCAATTTGCACACATGAGTCTCCCTATCATGTTTCTCAAATACAAGTGTCTACTCCACATACAGTTTCTCTTCCACTACACCATTCAAGAACACGGTCTTGACATCCATCTGGTGTATCTTCCATTTCATCACTGTAGCTAGAGAAAGTACTGATATGATGGAAGTGTATCTAGCTACAAGAGCAAAATTTTCTTTATAATCTATCCCTTCCTTCTGGGAGAAGCCACGTGCCACAAATCTCTCTTTATATTTCTCTATCCTGCCATCTGCAGCATGCTTGATCTTGTATATCAACTTGGAAGTCACAATAGACTTCCCTTCTGGTCTTGGGACCGCATCCCAGACATCATTCTTCATGATCGATTGGTACTCCTTGATCATTGCATCCTTCCATTCTTTCTTTTCTGCCGCTTATTCATAGTTGGAAGGTTCTTTATCAATGATGTCACAGAGTAGGGATGCATAACTAGAGTAGGACCTAGTTCTCTTCCTTTCTTTGTGCATTTCTTTTGGAGCACCATATCTTTCTGCACCTTGGATAGCCTCACGTACCCATGTTGTTTTTCTCTTGTAATAATTCTTCTCACGAGGTGGATTTATTGGTTCTTGAGTTTCTTCCATTTCTTGATCTTCTTCTAGAGTTGCTTCAATCATTGTTGTATCTCAGATCCTAGGTATTGTTATATTTTTATCATTAAGCTACCATAACATTAGGATATTTAACTAAGAGAACAACAAGCACAACAATCAAACACAAGAGACAACGAACACAATGTTTTTCCTCGGGGAAACCATAAATGGAGAAAACCCCACAACTTCCTCAGAGATAGAATTAACACCAAAATTAAAACCCCAAAACAGTAAGATGATCTCCTGACAGCAGTAACATCTTTCTTCCTTGCCTTAGTGTCTTTCTCTTCCTCAGCTATATGCTACAATTGAGTGTGAGTGAGTGTGTGATAAATAGAGAGGCTAGCTCTCTATTTATACTAATTCCTGACTTGACTAAACCCAACTAGGGCTGACTTCACTAGGTGAGACTAATAACCCTAGTGCCTCGGAACTGCGGGGACTTTAACCCTTGATCAATAGGAGGGTTACCCACAATGACTTAACATGACTTGTTTACATTATAGAACCTCCCGATCGGAACATCGGGGCATGACATGACTCAAGTAAATATCAGAATAAACAACGAGTTACAATACATAAGAAATATAATTGAATACATTCCAAAGTTACAATTTCATCAACACTCCCTCTTAACTAGGAAGGTATTCTCTCGACACAATTTTCATCACTGGTCTTCTTCTCTGGATCATCTGGTCATCTGCATCTTCAAGTCATCTTCATCTTCAGGTCATCTTCATCTTCAAGTCATCTTCATCTTCGAATCTGGATCATCACTGGATCTAGATCATCATCACTGGATCTGGCTCATCATCAATGGATCTGGATCATCATCACTCGATCTAGATCATCACTCGATCTGGATCATCATCAATGGATCTGGATCATCACTGGACATCATCACTCGAGCATCATCTTTGGATCTGGATCATCACTGGACATCATCACTCGAGCATCATCTTTGGATCTAGATCATCACTCGATCTGGATCATTACTATTGGATCATCATCACAGGTGCTATCTCATGATTCTTCTCGTCACAGGAAGTTCTACAGAGCTATCCCTTTTTCAGGCTGGTTGTAGGCCTAGCCTCCATGTAGGTCTTCTTCAGTGCTTATATTTGACACCAAGTCAGAATGGCTCGCCCAACACTTACATCTGACCATGAGAGGAACACATCCAACACCATGTCAGAAAGGCACTCCCAGCACTCACATCTGATCATGTAGGAACCAATTATATAATCACATCAAAAATTGATGTTGTTGTCGGAGAAACCACAGTATCGAAATGACCAAGTCGACGTTTCTGATCCATATCAGGATCCATCATCAGGACAATGTCGAAGGTGGAGAGAGTGAGAATCATCGATAAATACTAAAACCAGGTAGAGAAAGTCTAAGGTCGGCCTCAGAGACTAGGGTTTGTTAGGTTAAAAAAAAATTATTTTATTTTAATATCAAAGTGTGCGCAAAAGTTATTCTTTAAACCTATTTTTTGGAAAAAGAAAAAGTTTAAAAAATTTTCTACAATGGCTACATTAATTTAATAATTAATTATTTTAAAAAGTTAATAAAATTTTTATATATCAAAATGTCAAATTTTATTTTAATGCCTATTAATGTGTCTAGACTTAAGGAAAAAAAATTTTAATTCATTTTAAATGCCTGTTATTAGGGAATTTTTTATTTAATTTAATTTAATTTTTCACATACCCCAATTTTGTAAATTAATGTTAAATTGTTTTAATTATATTCCTGAGACATTATGTTAAATTTAATGCTAAGTAGGAACTGATGACTCATCAGAGTCAACAAAGTGGAATGTAATTCAGAATATTTATTATTAATAAATAAATTGTGGAGACAACAACATGGGAGAGCTGTTAAAAAGAGGTTACTGGTCAAACTGGTGGATGGAACTAGGTGGAGGGCAAAAGACAAGTGGCAGCATCCTCAAACACTTCCTAAGTTGCAGGTGGAAACTTCCCTATATTTGGGGTCATGATCCCCCAAGAAAGTGGGATCAGAGCAGGTGGCTCATTAAATGACAACTAACCCAAAAAGACCTAGCCAATCTTTTAAAAGTACTCAATGAAGAGAGCTGAGGCTGCTCAGATATTTTCCAGAGAGAGAATTCATTCAGGTGAATGGTATTCAGGAGATTCATTGAGGAAAGGGGGAAAAGAAGTAAGGAAGTTGTTCTGAGAGGAATGCTGCAGTAACTTGTTTATTACAGCTTGTTAGCTGGGAGAAATTTCTGATAAGTTCTGGATTAATACCGAGTTTTAAGACTGGTATCTGACTATTGCTGCACCTAGTTCCAGCCAGGGAGACCAGAGCAAGCTCGGGGGGCCCGAGGAGTCACTGTTTGAGCGATCTCCAAGAGTTTGTAGGGAGGAATGGCCTCCCATTGCTGTTGTTGTCCCAGTTTAAACAGGTTTTGTTACTTAACTGTCCTTGTTTTAAATGACTGTGAATGGTTGAATGTTACACTTGTATTTTATGATGTAGAGATTTAACTGGGTTAGAAATGTAAGTGTTTTAGTTTATCAGTAAAAGAATCTTTAGATGAAAAATATTGACCCACTGTGTTTTTCCACATCTGGGTTTACCAGATCGTACTCCAGCACAGGGGTAAAAATTATAGTAAAGATAGCATGATGAGATTGTAGAATATTAGATTGTTTCTTTACTTATCATCAGAAGAAAGTATTTGTTTTACTAACAGCTGTTTAGGCTCATAGATAAACTTTTTCCTTGTACAATATATATCATTTTCAGTAATTCTGTTATTTGTAAAGAACAGATAGAAGAATATAATAGTTGTACTAAAGAAAATTCAGACTAGGTATACCTGCGGTTTTAAAACCTTACAATGTTTTTCTTCCTGTTTTTAAAGAATTTAATCTTCTATATGCTGGAAAGACAGAATAGCTAGATTTTCGAATTATCCTATAGGTATTTCAGTTCTTAGCAGGATTCTCATACAAAAGAACATATATATATGTACATAGGTTATTCAATTAATTTCTGTTATATCTAGTCATTTATAAACAATATGTGTAACTATAGTTTATAATTCTTAAAATATTAACTGGGTAAAATACTAACTATACAATAATCAGATTAGTTCTATTATGAATAAATCTTATATTTGTTAACTGGTTATTTTAAATGAGATATTATAGAATATAGAAAATGTAAGAACATAGTAGATAAATAATAATTTATCTTGTGTTTATATCTAATAAAGAATACAGTTGATAAATATAACATTTATAACACAACTCTATTTTATATTTAATGAAACAATGTATTAGGTTATAATTTAAACGATAACTGGAATTGAATTCTATACTAAAAGGCTGTTCATAATAGATATCTAATTTACTGCAATAAAACACAAACTTATTATAGTGCGGGATAATAACTAAATGATAACATTTCTAACTCTCTTAGATAAAAGTAACTAATTATAAATAATCACAAGAATAATATTACTGATACATAAGGTATTATGCTTACAAAATATTCATTTTACTATATGTATGGTATGAACAAAGTATGTAAGTTAAAATTACTATGTACAGAAACAGTAAAAACGGGTAATCTAGTCAATTTTAATATTACAAGATCAAACATAATTTTTGTACTTGAAAATAGAGTAAGTGTTAGTTACTCAAGTACTTCACCATAAATATAAATTAAACAAATAGAGCTATTGTATGCTCGTCCTATCAGGTTGATTTATTTAATACATTAACCCAGGATAAAATTCCAAGATCATGTAAATTTTCTTTTACGGCCGAGCTCACAGACTATTATTATTATAATACAAGTAAGCAAAGCAAGAAATAAAATTGCAGCAAGGCACAGTAAGCATAAGATAACTGAAAGGATTGTTTAACAACTTAGGTATTAATTTAGGGTTTTAACCTTGTAAGCACAAAAAGAAAACTAGCCGAATTATAAAGTCGAGGGTTTCAAACCCATTTTTTCCAAGTTATTCTTTGACTTAACATTTACACAGTCAAGCCAAGCAAAGAGTCTAAAAGACTTCTTTAAGCCACGACTTCTCCAAGTTTCTAACAAATTAACTAAAATACAGTTACGGCCTGAACTAGAGCATCCTTACACAGCTCAAAGGCCTCATTAACTACTAGAAAAACAAAAAAAGAAAGTAACAAGCAAACTGAAACCACAAGGATGACAGACTTGAGAACGCGACCATTTTTTTCCAGATGGACCAAGCAAATAGTAACGGCCATGGTTAAAAACCAGGCTTACCCGTAAACCTTGAACCGCTGTTGTAATCTCGCACAACCAAACTAAGGAAGGGGTCGACCTGTAACAAGAAGAATTCAATTAAAATCTGTTAGAAATGATTTTATTTACACTAAAAACAAATCAACGAATAAATTAAGGACTGGCAGTCCTCTTACCAGAAAATTTGGGTAAAGCGTGACCACCATCGAATTGTGAAGCACCCATGATTTCAAGTAAGAAAACCTTTTGCAGAAAGGGAGGAAAGGGTTAACTGCGCAGCACACATCCAACATTGTCTCAAGGAACCATACTTCAACACTCATGAAGGATGAAGACGTTGCAGTCGAGGGTTTGAACAAGGAAACAGCGAGGGAGAAAACCCTAAGTATGCTTTAACAACCTTTGTAAAAACCCAAACAATGTCACAATAACACCTCTCTATAGGCAGTGGACGAACCGTCAAGGAGGAACAACGATGGGGAGGCTGTCACAAAGCAAGGTAATGACAGTGCCTTGAGGAAAAATCGTAGCAGAACGAAGAATTCCCGAAGGCAAAGGAAGAATGACGGAGTTAGGGTTTGACTACGGCCTTTTAACAATCGAATGCATGGACCAGGAAGTGCCACATTATACGTAAATGTTAACCACGTCCTGGGTAAACTTGTATAGTTTTGGCAACTCAGTTTTCCAGAAATGATTGTCAATCATTTTAATCTTTTCAAGGTTCTATTTAACTCCACCTTGCATGATTTATAAGTACCTAATGATTTGTCACCAATGAATTTGTTAGTAATCATCAAAGTTGTAAAATACTTTGTGACCCTTGTGAATATAATCATGGTGTTTAAAATAAGTATATCCTTTCCTATCATATCTTAAGCCTTTGCATACCTCTTCTCCTTACTATAAGATTACTATCAAACATTTATAATCACCAAAAATGACAAGAGTACGTGAAAACATAACTTAAGAGAAGAGTAGCAACATTATTCTCTTAGTAAGAACCTTGTTTACAAGTACGTACTTCACTAATCTAGTATTTGTAAAGTAAATAAGGAAGAGTTATTATTTAACTAAGTATTATACCCTTGCAAAGAAGATAGGAGACAATTTGGTGAAGGAGGATAGAATGCAGGTTTAAATCAAACATTTAAACTTGTTAAATGTGAAGACATATTATATTATGATTCGGATGTTTATAGAATTGGACATTATTCTTTAAGCCAAATCTGATAATAATCAAAGCCAGGATATTATTATGTCATGAAAAAAAAGTTTTGTATTTACATAAATTAACTATGATAAGTAAATCTATATTTATGGTAGTCACTTATCTTGAATGTTTTAGTATGGAACTAGCATGTTGTATGAAAGTATGATAGGTCTCTAAAAGCTTAAAGACTTTCTTGAGAATTTTTGAATAATATTACTAACTTTAAATAGACTATCATTCTCCAAATAGTTGTATTATAGAGGAAATTAAACCTCTAATACTAGCTTCATTTATTTGACTGCAGTATATATTGAGTTTGAAATCCCCTTAAACTTGGGAGAATTTGGAAGGAAGAATTTGATACATAAGATCTTTAGCACTAGGTAATATTCTTTTCAGACGTGACATAGTTTAGTGAGATGGACAACTAAACATAGACCTTGATCTTACTTTTCTACCTGTAAAGAATTAATTAAAGTATTTTATCATACATTTTGACAACCATGGTAGACGGGAAACATTTCTTTAATCTTTTGAGGACTATAGTATACTATGACTAGAAAGGAAATGGTTGCAACCATTACTGTTGAACTAAATTCTATCCCTCAAGAATTAAAAGAATAGGAACAGTGAAGTAATTATACCTTGAATACCTTGAATTATGTTTAGTATCTATTTCTTTACTGAGTTCACTATTTGTGACAATCCTATAATCAAATGCTTTAAAAATTTATTAAGCAGTGCCCAAAGATTCTTACCTGTAGTCTGTAAGAATAGGAAAAACTCTCTGCATTAGCTCGGAAACTAAGTAAGCCCAGTTTTTACATGACAGTCTCTTTTGTATGGTCGCAAAAAGAACAAAAATCAGTAAACTGAAAAGAACTGTTCTACTGCTAAACATAACCAACAAATAATTAATTTCGATAACAGATAACTAATCAAAGAATTAGTGACTGCATTTATTGAAATTATATGTATTTAAAAAAAAAATTAATTTTTTTTGGAAATTTTGGGGTTTTGACATGTGGTATTAGAGCATTGTTCAAATACTAGGCCTTGATGCGGCCCAACTAGTTTCCATAGAACAATAAAATAATGTACTAACCTGTATTTTGTTTTATGTAAAAAAAAAGCAGAAAATTTCTTTTTCTGAATCTAACAGGAAGGTATGGAGAAGATAGGAGAATACGCTCAAGAGGAGTCTCCCAACACCGAGACAAGACAAATGTATAGAGAACCTATGTTATAAGAGGTAACTACTCACTCTTCAGAGCTGATGCAGACTATAAAGGATTTGAAGACTGAAATGGAATCAGTCAAGAAGGACAATGAAAGGATTCTGAAGACTCAAGAAGAGTTGAACCAAATTTTGATGGAAAAATTTCAGACTGAAGGAAGGAACAAAAGATCCAAATCTGAGGAAGCTAGCCATCAGAAAGGATCTAAAAAGATGAAGCTGGCTAAACCTGAAAGCAGTTCATCATCTGAAGGGATCAGGGAACAACAAAGCTATTACACTACTAGTGAAAGTAGTGAGGCTGAGTTGTATGACAGAAAGAAGAAGTATAGGCCATATGAAGAGATTTATGGGGAGTTTAAAAAACAAAGCCCCCAACTTTTAACGGAGAGACCGAAAAAGGGGAAGAATCAGAGTCCTGGTTATCCGGGATGAGGAAGTATTTTCAGATATACAATTATTCAAATCAGCTGAAGGCTAGAATGGCCATCTATAGTCTCTCTGGAAAAGCAGACATATGGTGGCAAGATCTGAAAAGAGTCTAGGGGATCAGGGAAAGAGAATTTAATTGGAGTACTTTTAAAAGGTACTTCAAGAAGAAATTTCTGTCCGAACAATATTATGAAGAAAGAGCTAAAGAATTTTACAACTTAAAGATAGGATCCATGACTATGAAGGATTTAAACAGTAAATTCTTAAGCTTGTTGAGGTATGTACCTTAATTAGTTGATGAGAAACCTAAAGTGCAGCAGTTTCTCAGCTGTTTGCCATATCATATCAAGGACAGAATCGAGTATGATAACCTGAAGACTCTGGCAGAAGCCATGCGGAAGGCTAATTTCTGTTTTGAATAGAACAAGAAGAAATAAGGTATAGCCAATTGGAAGGCTAAAAACAACAGTAATCAGCCTGAGTTCAAAAAGAAGGAATTTATACCTCAGAAGAATTTCAAGAATAATAAGAACATAAATCATTCTATTTGTCACGTCCCCATCCCTCAACCGGCGAAGAGGACGCGACAAACAACAAACACCGCCGGGCAAGCAGCCCAATGAGGATAAGCAGAAGAATCAAATGCTGAAATTGAAGCTTACAAGCATACATAGATGCATAATTCTTTATTCATACAGCGGAAGCAAACATACGTAAACATTCCATCATTCAACGGAATTCATTTAACATCAACATAAATCACAGGGATGCAGTAAACAGCAGCACTTATCTTTCAATGAAGAATCCCGCAACCAGCTACGTCGCTGCAACGTTCCACCCAACCATAGGCCAGCTTGCTCATCAATCTCTCAGCATGATTCCCCCGAGCTAGGCATGATTCCTCCGGAATAGGGTCAATTGTAGGCTTATACATAGCCACGGGGCACAAACAACAATCCATCACAGCAGGGTTTCACAGGCTTTCAACAACCAAGCCAAGCCAGCACAGTCCGAAGGCTATCCATTGCACTCAGGCAACCAATCAGCTGTCACAGCTTAAACAGGGAAAACAAATTCTTGAGTCATTCTTGGCCCTATCGTGGCCAAAATGACTCTCACTCGAATTTACAATGACCCCCAAACGTAACAGCAAATACATTCACAACATGGGGAAGACTACAGCCCCGAAATCTACCAGTGATCATAACTTACAGCAGGGAAAACGACCCAATTAATCTGTGAGACAGCCAAAAACCTGAATGTCCCTTCACAGTCAGTCGTGGATGCAAGAGCACGGCTCTCAGCTCACTATGTGCGCCCCAAACAGAAGAATACCTGTGCGTGGGTAAACAATCCGACCCAGCAAGGAAAAGAACAGACAATGGAGGCCCTGCGTGAGGAAGAATGGCTCCATTTTTTTTTCCCGTGGATGCAACACTAACGGGAAGGACGCGAATTTGCAGTTCGTGGGTGCTCAACAACTCGTGGGGGAGAGGAAGAAAACCTGCGTGAGACCAAAAACGCCCCCAAAACCTGTGCGTGAGGAGCCAACAGACCCAAAATCGTGGTGAGAGAGTGAACTGACCAGGGATGAGTGTGTGAGGGAGAAGAATGGCAAAACGTGGGTGGAGTGAGCAAGTGGGTAAGGCTGACAGTCCTACCACCCCACTCCCAAAGGCATTAACTGCCTCAACCCCCAGCAGCCATTACTCCTCAGCTACCCAATCAAAACATTAAAGAGGTTGGAAGAGGTTGGATGAGACAAAGGTGACAAACAAACAAAGGTGGCAAAACATGGGTTTTTCCCCCATAACCTAGGTTTGACATCCCCCATCCCTTATCTTTTGGAACCATGCCCTTTTCATTCAACGTTGCACTGCCGTAGCTGGTTGTGGTTTATTTTAATTGATGTGCGTGTTTACATGATGCCGAATTATAATGTGCCGAATAGCACGAGATACCACCGGCAACTATTCCCATTGCCGGAACATACACAACCAAATCGATGGTGGGGCTTTTGCCGTTAACTCCTCACCATGATTAATTACATTATATACATCATGCAAACGGGGTCGAAACCGGGGACATTACATTAATGGTAAGAACTTCCAGGGAAATAGAAATGGTGCTTCTAATAATTCTAATAATCTCAGCAACTTTAAAGGCAAGGAAGCTGCCAGCAATCATGGGAATTTCACTAAGAATTTTGAAAGAAAGGAGCCTGTTAAGTGCTGGGAATGTAATGGCCCGCACTATGCCTCGGTCTACCCAAATCGAAAAAAGTCAAACGGCAATATTCACACTTTGCAGGATGAAATGACTGTTGGAGAATTTGTAAGGACTATGCCCAGAATAAATGCAGCATTGGAGAACCGCCAAGCTGATTATCAGACTTCCATGGTGGAAGTAGAAGGTATGGTTAACCAAACCCCTGTAACCATTTTAATTGATCCAAGGGCTAGTCTTAGTTACATTTCACCTTAGGTAGTGGAAAAGTGTAATTTGACTATTGAAAAGTTTGATAGTTCCTTGTTAGTTCAATTAGCCACTGGGGCAAAAAGGAAAGTAACATGTTATGTGAAAGAATGTGTTTTAGTTATGAATGATTTTAAAACTACAGTTAAGCTTAATGTTTTGCCACTTGGATCGCATGATTTACCGATTGGTATGGATTGGTTAGAGCAGCACAAAGTAGTTTTAAACTGTTTTAATAAAACCTTTACGTGCGTAAATAATAATGAACAGCCAGTAACTGTTAAGGGTATTCCTAGGAAAACTGTAATCAGGCAGATTTCTGCCTTACAACTTAAAAAATCAGTTAGAAAAGGGTGCAAATCCTATGCTGTAACTATTACAGATGAGGCAAGTAAATCTGAAAAAGATAAGTTAAAAATGGAGGATATTCCTGTTTTGAACGAATTTACTGATGTTTTTCCAGAGGAAATTCCAGGATTACCTCCTAGGAGGGAACTGGATTTCACTATTGAGCTGGTGCCAGGTGCTGTACCTAGCTCAAAAGCTCTGTATCGTATGAATATTTTAAAACTTAATGAACTAAAATCACAGTTAAAGGAATTAATAGATAAGAAATACATTCGACCCAGTGTGTCCCCTTGGGGAGCACCAGTAATCTTTGTAAAAAATAAATATGGGACTATCCGACTATGCATAGATTACCGTCAACTAAATAAGATGACTATTAAAAACAGATATCCATTGCCCTGCATAGACGATCTGTTTGATCAGCTACGTGGAACCACGGTGTTCTCAAAAATAGACTTGAGATCAGGATATCATCAGGTAAGAATTAAAGATGAGGACATCTTCAAGACAGCCTTCAAAACAAGGTATGGACATTACGAATTTGCCATAATGCCATTTGGACTTACCAACGCCCCAGCTGTATTTATGTGTCTAATGAATAATATAATGCATAAATATTTAGATAAATTTGTTGTCGTATTTATCGATAACATTTTAATTTATTCTAAAAATGAAGCAGAACATAAAGAACATCTAAGGATAGTTTTACAAGAGTTGCGAGAGCAACAGCTCTTTGCAAAGTTTAGAAAGTGCGACTTCTTTAAGGATGAAATCCAGTACTTAGGTCACGTAGTGACTAAGGAAGGGATTTCAGTTGATCCTGAAAATATCCGGGCTATCGAAGATTGGCCAGTTCCAAAAGACGTAACAGATGTTAGGTCATTTATGGGAATTACCGGTTATTACCGAAGAGTCATTGAAGGATTTTCAAAAATAGCTAATCCAATCACTTCCTTGCAAAAGAAAGGCAAGAAATTCGATTGGAACTTAAAGTGTGAAGAAAGTTTTAAGAAATTAAAAACCTTATTAACAACTGCGCCTATTCTAAGAATAACAGATCCTAATAAGGATTTCGTGGTATGCACCGATGCCTGTAATGATGGCTTAGGTGGTGTGCTGACTCAAGACGGGCATGTCATTGCCTATGAGTCCAGGAAGTTAAAGATCCACGAAAATAATTATGCCACTTATGACTTAGAACTTGCTGCTGTTATACATGCCTTAAAAATGTGGCGACACCACTTAATAGGAAAAAAGTTTATTTTAATGACTAATAATAAAGGTCTGAAATACCTTTTAGATCAGCCCAACTTAAATGCAAGACAAGCAAGGTGGTTAGCCTTCTTAAGTGAATACGACTTTGAAATCCAACACATAAAAAGAAAATAAAATAAGGTGGCTGATGCTTTAAGCAGAAACACAAAGCTGAATTTTACAGCAGCGATCAACACTTATGCTTCTGATTTAAATGAACAACTTACAGAAGGGTTAAAACAGGATGAAATTTATCAAAAATTACAAGCTACAGCTAAAGAAGAACCTACAGAAAGTCTAATAAAAGGTTATAGTCTAAATAAAGATGGATTTTTATTATTTAAGGACAAACTGTATGTGCCTAATGTGCCTAAGGTCAAGTTGTTGATTCTAGACGAAGTTTATAAAACACCTTACTCAAGACATCCAGGTTACCAAAAGACTGTAACCATGTTAAGGAAAGAATATTTCTAGCCTAATATGAAATCTGAAGTAGCTGAATACATAGCTAGATATTTGGACTGTCAACAAGTAAAAACTGAACACTAGCATCCAACTGGTTTACTACAACCATTGCCTATTCCTAGTTGGAAATGGGAAGTAATCAGCTTAGATTTTATTACTGGATTGCCCAGAAATCAAAATCAAAATGATTCTATTATGGTGGTGGTTGACAAGTTAAGTAAAGCTGCACATTTCATTCCCGTTAAAACTACTTACAAGGCTGCCAATATAGCTGATATATTTTTAAAGCATATTTTTAGGTTACATGGAGTACCTAAGGTTATCATTTCAGACAGGGATCCTAAATTCACAGGAAATTTTTGGAGGTCCTTGTTTAAGGGATTAAACACAACACTAAATTTCAGCACCTCTTTTCATCCTCAGACAGATGGACAGACCGAAAGAGTAAATCAGGTACTGAAAGATCTGTTAAGAATGTATGTTAAGGATCAACCAGGTAAGTGGGAAGACTACTTACATTTAGCAGAGTTTGCCTACAATAACAACTATCAGTCATCAACTAAGTTCAGTCCATTTGAAATTCTGTATGGGCGTAAATGCAACACTCCTATCTCCTGGAATAATCCAATAGATAGATTAGTATTAGGACCAGAATTATTCAAGGAAATGGAACAGATTGTGAAAAAGTGCAGTAAAATTTGAAGGTAGCATAGGATCGACAAAAGAGCCAAGCATATTTGAAAAGAACTCCCAAAGAGTTCCAGGTGGGTGAGCACATGTTTATAAAGGTAAGACCAAAGAAAAGCTCCCTAAGACTGGGGAGTTGTGCAAAACTAGCACCACGTTATTGTGGTCCATTTGAAATTTTATCCAGAATTGGTCAAGTTGCATATCAGCTAGCGTTACCCCCTAACTTGAAAATCCATAATGTTTTTCATATTTCTTTTTTGAAAAAGTATGTTCATGATGCTACTCATGTGATTGATTGGAATGTTGTACAGGTGGAACCAGAAGGAGAAGTTCTGGTGGAACCGGACTGTATCCTCGGGAGGAGGGAAATTACTCTGCGGAACCACACAATTGGACAGTTGAAGGTGCAATGGAAGCACCTTAGTCCTGAAGAAGCTACCTGGGAATTGGAAAGTAAGATGCGGGAAGCATACCTGAATCTGTTCCAGGAGGTTGCAGAGGATGAAGAATAAGTAACATCGAGGACGATGTTATATTTTAAGGGGGTGTGTATGTCACATACCCCAATTTTGTAAATTAATGTTAAATTGTTTTAATTATATTCCTGAGACATTATGTTAAATTTAATGCTAAGTAGGAACTGATGACTCATCAGAGTCAACAAAGTGGAATGTAATTCAGAATATTTATTATTAATAAATAAATTGTGGAGACAACGGCATGGGAGAGCTGTTAAAAAGAGGTTACTGGTCAAACTGGTGGATGGAACTAGGTGGAGGGAAAAAGACAAGTGGAAACATCCTCAAACACTTCCTAAGTTGCAGGTGGCAACTTACCTATATTTGGGGTCATGATCCCCCAAGAAAGTGGGATCAGAGCAGGTGGCTCATTAAATGACAACTAACCCGAAAAGACCTATGCAATCTTTTAAAATTACTCAATGAAGAGAGCTGAGGCTGCTCAGATATTTTCCAAAGAGAGAATTCATTCAGGTGAATGGTATTCAGGATATTCATTGAGGAAAGGGGGAAAAACAGTAAGGAAGTTGTTCTGAGAGGAATGCTGCAGTAACTTGTTTATTACAGCTTGTTAGCTGGGAGAACTTTCTGATAAGTTCTAGATTAATACCGAGTTTGAAGACTGGTATCTGACTATTGATGCACCTAGTTCCAGCCAGGGAGACCAGAGCAAGCTTGGGGGTCCTGAGGAGTCGCTATTTGAGCACTCTCCAAGAGTTGGTAGGGAGGAACGATCTCCCATTGCTGTTGTTGTCACAGTTTAAATAGGTTCTGTTACTTAACTGTCCTTGTTTCAAATGACTGTGAATGGTTGAATGTTACACTTGTAGTTTCTGATGTAGAGATTTAACTGGGTTAGAAATGTAAGTGTTTTAGTTTATCAGTAAAAGAATCTTTAGATGAAAAATATTGACCCACTGTGTTTTTCCACATCTGGGTTTACCAGACCGTACTCCAGCACAGGGGTAAAAATTATAATAAAGATAGCATGATGAGATTGTAGAATATTAGATTGTTTCTTTACTTATCATCAGAAGAAAGTATTTGTTTTACTAACAGCTGTTTAGGCTCATAGATAAACTTTTTCCTCGTACAATATATATCATTCTCAGTAATTCTATTATTTGTAAAGAACAGATAGAAGAATATAATAGTTGTACTAAAGAAAATTCAGACTAGGTATACCTGCGGTTTTAAAACCTTACAATGTTTTTCTTCCTGTTCTTAAAGAATTTAATCTTCTATATGCTGGAAAGACAGAATGGCTAGATTTTCAAATTATCCTACAGGTATTTCAGTTCTTAGCAGGATTCTCAAACAAAAGAACATATATATATATGTAAATAGGTTATTCAATTAATTTCTGTTATATCTAGTCATTTATAAACAATATGTGTAACTGTAGTTTATAATTCTTAAAATATTAACTAGGTAAAATACTAACTATACAATAATCAGATTAGTTCTATTATGAATAAATCTTATATTTGTTAACTGATTATTTTAAATGAGATATTATAGAATATAGAAAATGTAAGAACATAGTAGATAAATAATAATTTATCTTGTGTTTATATCTAATAAAGAATACAGTTGATAAATATAACATTTATAACACAACTCTATTTTATATTTAATGAAACAATGTATTAGGTTATAATTTAAATGATAACTGGAATTGAATTCTATACTAAAAGGATGTTCATAACAGATATCTAATTTACTACAATAAAACACAAACTTATTATAGTGTAGGATAATAACTAAATGATAACATTTCTAACTCTCTCAGATAAAAGTAACTAAGTATAAATAATCACAAGAATAATATTACTGATACATAAGGTATTATGCTTACAAAATATTCATTTTACTATATGTATGGTATGAACAAAGTATGTAAGTTAAAATTACTATGTACAGAAACAGTAAAAATGGGTAATCTAGTCAATTTTAATATTACAAGATCAAACATAATTTTTGTACTTGAAAAGAGAGTAACTGTTAGGTACTCAAATACTTCACCATAAATATAAATTAAACAAATAGAGCTATTGTATGCTCGTCCTATCAGGTCGATTTATTTAATACAATTTAACTAAAATAACTTATAGAGATATATTATTAACCCAGGATAAAATTCCAAGATCATGTAAATTTTCTTTTACGGCCGAGCTCACAGACTATTATTATTATAATACAAGTAAGCAAAGCAAGAAATAAAATTGCAGCAAGGCACAGTAAGCATAAGATAACTGAAAGGACTGTTTAACAACTTAGGTATTAAGTTAGGTTTTTAACCTTGTAAGTACAAAAAGAAAACTAGCAGAATTATAAAGTCGAGGGTTTCAAACCCCTTTTTCCAAGTTATTCTTTAACTTAACATTTACACAGTCAAGCCAAGCAAAGAGTCTAAAAGACTTCTTTAAGCCACGACTTCTCCAAGTTTCTAACAACTGAACTAAAATACAGTTACGGCCTGAACTAGAGCATCCTTACGCAGCTCAAAGGCCTCATTAACTACTAGAAAAACAACAAAAGAAAGTAACAAGCAAACTGAAAACCCAAGGGTGACAAACTTGACAACACGACCATTTTGTTCCAGATGGACCAAGCAAATAGTAATGACCATGGTTAAAAACCAGGCTTACCCGTAAACCTTGAACCGCTGTTGTAATCTCGTACAACCAAACTGAGGAAGGGGTCGACCTGTAACAAGAAGAATTCAATTAAAATCTGTTAGAAATGATTTTATTTACACTAAAAACAAATCAACGAATAAATTAAGGACTGACAGTCCTCTTACCAGAAAATTTAGGTAAAGCGTGACCACCATCGAACTGTGAAGCACCCACGATTTCAAGTAAGAAAACCTTCTGCAGAAAGGAAGGAAAGGGTTAACTGTGCAGCACACATCCAACATTGTCTCAAGGAACCATACTTCAACACTCACGAAGGAGGAAGACGTTCCAGTCGAGGGTTTGAACAAGGAAACGGCGAGGGAGAAAACCCTAAGTATGCTTTAACAACCTTCGTAAAAATCCAAACATTGTCACAATAACACCTCTCTACAGGCAGTGGACGAACCTTCAAGGAGGAACAACGATGGGGAGGCTGTCACAAAGCAAGGTAACGACAGTGCCTTGAGAAAAAATCGCAGCAGAACGAAGAATTCCCAAAGGCAAAGGAAGAATGACGGAGTTAGGGTTTGACTGCGGCCTTTTAACAATTGAATGCATGGACCAGGAAGTGCCACGTTATATGTAAATTTTTACCACGCAGTGGGTAAACTTGTATAGTTTTGGCAACTCAGTTTTCCAGAAATGATTGTCAATCATTTTAATCTTTTCAAGGTTCCGTTTAACTCCACCTTGCACGATTTATAAGTACCTAATGATTTGTCACCAATGAATTTGTTAGTAATCATCAAAGTCGTAAAATACCTTGTGACCCTTGTGAATATAATCATGGTGTTTAAAACAAGTATATCCTTTCCTATCGTATCTTAAGCCTTTGCATACCTCTTCTCCTTACTATAAGATTACTATCAAACATTTATAATCACCAAAAATGACAAGAGTACTTGAAAACATAACTTAAGAGAAGAGTAGCAACATTATTCTCTTAGTAAGAACCTTGTTTACAAGTACGTACTTCACTAATCTAGTATTTGTAAAGTAAATAAGGAAGAGTTATTATTTAACTAAGTATTATACCCTTGCAAAGAAGATAGGAGACAATTTGGTGAAGGAGGATAGAATGGAGGTTTAAATCAAACATTTAAACTTGTTAAATGTGAAGACATATATTATGATTCGGATGTTTATAGAATTGGACATTATTTTTTAAGCCAAATCTGATAATAATCAAAGCTAGGATATTATTAAGTCATGAAAAAGAAGTTCTGTATTTACATAAATTAACTAAGATAAGTAAATCTATATTTATGGTAGTCACTTATCTTGAATGTTTTAGCATGGAACTAGCAGGTTGTATGAAAGTATGATAGGTCTCTAAAAGCTTAAAGACTGTCTTGAGAATTTTTGAATAATATTACTGACTTTAAGTAGACTATCATTCTCCAAACAGTTATATTATAGAGGAAATTAAACCTCTAATACTAGCTTCATTTATTTGACTGTAGTATATATTGAGTTTGAAATCCCCTTAAACTTGGGAGAACTTGGAAGGAAGAATTTGATACATAAGCTCTTTAGCACTAGGTAATATTCTTTTCAGACATGACATAGTTTAGTGAGATGGACAACTAAAAATAGACCTTGATCTTACTTTTCTACCTGTAAAGAATTAATTAAAGTATTTTATCATACATTTTGACAACCATGGTAGACGGGAAACATTTCTTTAATCTTTTGAGGACTATAGTATACTATGACTAGAAAGGAAACGGTTGCAACCATTACTGTTGAACTAAATTATATCCCTCAAGAATTAAAAGAATAGGAACAGTGAAGTAATTATACCTTGAATACCTTGAATTATGTTTAGTATCTATTTCTTTACTGAGTTCACTGTTTGCAACAATCCTATAATCAAATGCTTTAAAAATTTATTAAGCAGTGCCCAAAGCTTCTTACCTGTAGTCTGTAAGAATAGGAAAAACTCTCTGCATTAGCTCGGAAACTAAGTAAGCCCAGTTTTTACATGACAGTCTCTTTTGTATGGTCGCAAAAAGAACAAAATCAGTAAACTGAAAAGAACTGTTCTACTGCTAAACATAACCAACAAATAATTAATTTCGATAACAGATAACTAATCAAACAATTAGTGACTGCATTTAATGAAATTATATGTATTTAAAAAAAATTAATTTTTTTTGGAAATTTTGGGGTTTTGACATGTGGTATCGGAGCATGGTTCAAATACTAGGCCTTGATGCGGCCCAACTAGTTTCCATAGAACAATAAAATAATGTACTAACCTGTATTTTGTTTTATGTAAAAAAAAGAGCAGAAAATTTCTTTTCTGAATCTAACAGGCAGGTATGGAGAAGATAGGAGAATACGCTCAGGAGGAGTCTCCCAACACCGAGACAAGACAAATGTCCAGAGAACCTATGTTAGAAGAGGTAACTGCTCACTCTTCAGAGCTGATGCAGAATATAAAAGATTTGAAGACTGAAAAGGAATCAGTCAAGAAGGACAATGAAAGGATTCTGAAGACTCAAGAAGAGTTGAACCAAATTTTGATGGAAAAATTTCAGACTGAAGGAAGGAACAAAAGATCCGAATCTGAGGAATCTATCCATCAGAAAGGATCTAAAAAGATGAAGCTGGCAAAACCTGAAAGCAGTTCATCATCTGAAGAGATCAAGGAACAACAAAGCTATTACACTACTAGTGACAGTAGTGAGGCTGAGTTGTATGACAGAAAGAAGAAGTATAGGCCATATGAAGACATTTCCGGGGAGTTTAAAAAAATAAAACCCCAACTTTTGACGGAGAGACCGAAAAAGGGGAAGAAGCAGAGTCCTGGTTATTCGGGATGAGGAAGTATTTTCAGATATACAATTATTCAAATCAGCTGAAGGCTAGAATGGCCATCTATAATCTCTCTGGAAAAGCAGACATATGGTGGCAAGATCTGAAAAGAGTCAACGGGATCAGGGAAAGAGAAGCTAATTGGAGTACCTTTAAAATGTACTTCAAGAAGAAATTTCTGTCCGAACAATATTATGAAGAAAGCGCTAAATAATTTTACGAGTTAAAGTTAGGATCCATGACTATGAAGGATTTAAACAGTAAATTCTTAAGCTTGTTGAGGTATGTACCTTATTTAGTCGATGAGAAACCTAAAGTGCAGTGGTTTCTCAGTTGTTTGCCATATCATATCAAGGACAGAATCGAGTATGATAACCCGAAGACTCTGGAAGAAGCCATGCAGAAGGCTAATTTCTGTTTTGAACAAAACAAGAAGAAAGAAGGTATAACCAATTGGAACGCTAAAAAAAACAGTAATCATCCTGAGTTCAAAAAGAAGGAATTTATACCTCAGAAGAATTTCAAGAATAATAAGAATAGAAATCATTCTAATGGTAAGAACTTCCAGGGAAATAGAAATGGTGCTTTTAATAATTCTAATAATTCCAACAACTTTAAAGGCAAGGAAGCTGCCAGCAATCATGGGAATTTCACTAAGAATTTTGAAAGAAAGGAGCCTGTTAAGTGCTGGGAATGTAATGGCCCGCACTATGCCTCGGTCTGCCCAAATCAAAAAAAGTCAAATGTTAATATTCACACTTTGCAAGTTGAAATGACTGTTGGAGAATTTGCAAGGACTATGCCCAGAATAAATGCAGCATTGGAGAACCGCCAAGCTGATTATCAGACTTCCATGGTGGAAGTAGAAGGTATAGTTAACCAAACCCCTGTAACCATTTTAATTGATCCAGGGGTTAGTCTTAGTTACATTTCACCTCAGGTAGTGGAAAAGTGTAATTTTACTGTTGAAAAGTTTGATAGTTCCTGGTTAGTTCAATTAGCCACTGGGGCAGAAAGGAAAGTAACCTGTTATGTGAAAGAATGTGTTTTAGTTATGAATGATTTTAAAACTACAGTTAAGCTTAATGTTTTGCCACTTGGCTCATATGATTTACTGATTGGTATGGATTGGTTAGAGCAGCACAAAGTGGTTTTAAACTGTTTTGATAAAACCTTTACGTGTGTAAATAATAATGAACAACCAGTAACTGTTATGGGTATTCCTAGGAAAACTGTAATCAGGCAGATTTCTGCCTTACAACTTAAAAGAGAATTTAGAAAAGGGTGCAAATCCTATGCTGTAACTATTACAGATGAGGCAAGTAAATCTGAAAAATATAAGTTAAAAATGGAGGATATTCCTGTTTTGAACGAATTTACTGATGTTTTTTCGGCGAAAATTCCAGGATTACCTCCTAGGAGGGAACTGGATTTCACTATTGAGCTGATGCCAGGTGCTGTACCTAGCTCGAAAGCTCTGTATTGTATGAATATTTTAGAATTTAATGAACTAAAATCACAGTTAAAGGAATTAATAGATAAGAAATACATTCGACCCAGTGTGTCCCCTTGGGGAGCACGAGTAATCTTTGTCAAAAAGAAAGATGGGACTATGCGACTATGCATAGATTACCGTCAACTAAATAAGATGACTATTAAAAACAGATATCTGTTGCCCCGCATAGATGATCTGTTTGATCAGCTACTTGGAGCCACGGTGTTCTCAAAAATAGACCTGAGATCAGGATATCATCGGGTAAGAATTAAAGATTAGGACATCTTCAAGATAGCCTTCAGAACAAGGTATGGACATTACGAATTTGTCGTAATGCCATCTGGACTTACCAACGCCCCAACTGTCTTTATGTGTCTAATGAATAATATAATGCATAAATATTTAGATAAGTTTGTTGTCGTATTTATCAATGACATTTTAATTTATTCTAAAAATGAAGCAGAACATAAAGAACATCTAAAGATAGTTTTACAAGAGTTGCGAGAGAAATAACTCTTTGCAAAGTTTACAAAGTGTGACTTCTTTAAGGATGAAATCCAGTACTTAGGTCACGTAGTTACTAAGGAAGGGATTTCAGTTGATCCAGAAAAGATCCGAGCTATCGAAGATTGGCCAGTTTCAAAAGACGTAACAGATGTTAGGTCATTTATGGGAATTACCGGTTATTACCGAAGAGTCATTGAAGGCTTTTCAAAAATAGCTAATCCCATCACTTCCTTGCAAAAGAAAGGCAAGAAATTCGATTGGAACTTAAAGTGTGAAGAAAGTTTTAAGAAATTAAAAACCTTATTAACAACTGTGCCTATTCTAAGAGTAGCAGATCCTAATAAGGATTTCGTGGTATGCATCGATGCATGTAATGATGGATTAGGTGGTGTGCTGACTCAAAACGGGCATGTCATTGCCTATGAGTCCAGGAAGTTAAAGATCCACGAAAAGAATTATGCCACTTATGAATTAGAACTTGCTGATGTTATACATGCCTTAAAAATGTGGCGACACCACTTAATAGGCAGAAAGTTTATTTTAATGACTGATAATAAAGGTCTGAAATACCTTTTAGATCAGCCCAACTTAAATGCAAGACAAGCAAGGTCGTTAGCCTTCTTAAGTGAATACGACTTTGAAATCCAACACATAAAAGGAAAATAAAATAAGGTGGTTGATGCTTTAAGTAGAAATGCAAAGCTGAATTTTATAGAAGGGATTAGCACTTATGCTTCTGATTTAAATGAACAGCTTACAGAAGGGTTAAAACATGATGAAATTTATCAAAAATTACAAGCTACAACTAAAGAAGAACCTACAGAAAGTCTAATAAAAGGTTATAGTCTAAATAAAGATGGATTTTTATTATTTAAGGACAAACTGTATGTGCCTAATGTGCCTAAGGTCAAGTTGTTGATTCTGGACGAAGTTCATAAAACACCTTACTCAGGACATCCAGGTTACCAAAAGACTATAACCATGTTAAGGAAAGAAAATTTCTGGCCTAATATGAAATCTGAAGTAGCTGAATACATAGCTAGATGTTTGTACTGTCAACAAGTAAAAACCGAACACCAACATCCAGCTGGTTTACTACAACCATTGCCTATTCCTAGTTGGAAATGGGAAGTAATCAACTTAGATTTTATTACTGGATTTCCCAGAAATCAGAATCAAAATGATTCTATTATGGTGGTGGTTGACAAGTTAAGTAAAGCTGCACATTTCATTCCTGTTAAAACTACTTACAAGGCTGACAATATAGCTGATATATTTTTAAAGCAGATTTTTAGGTTACATGGAGTACCTAAGGTTATCATTTCAGACAGAGATCCTAAATTCACAGGGAATTTTTGGAGGTCCTTGTTTAAGGGATTAAACACAACATTGAATTTCAACACCTCTTTTCATCCTTAGACAGACGGACAGACTGAAAGAGTAAATCAGGTACTGGCTTTAACAACCTTCGTAAAAACCCAAACAATGTCACAATAACACCTCTCTACAGGCAGTGGACGAACCTTCAAGGAGGAACAACGATTGGGAGGCTGTCACAAAGCAACGTAACGACAGTGCCTTGAGGAAAAATTGCAGCAGAACGAAGAATGCCCGAAGTCAAAGGAAGAATGATGGAGTTAGGGTTTGACTGCGGCCTTTTAATAATCGAACACATGGACCAGGAAGTGCCACATTATACGTAAATTTTTACCACGCCGTGGGTAAACTTGTATAGTTTTGGCAACTCAGTTTTCCAGAAATGATTGTCAATCATTTTAATCTTTTCAAGGTTCCGTTTAACTCCACCTTGCACGATTTATAAGTACCTAATGATTTGTCACCAATGAATTTGTTAGTAATCGTCAAAGTCGTAAAATACCTTGTGACCCTTGTGAATATAATCATGGTGTTTAAAACAAGTATATCCTTTCCTATCGTATCTTAAGCCTTTGCATACCTCTTCTCCTTACTATAAGATTACTATCAAACAGTTATAATCACCAAAAATGACAAGAGTACTTTAAAACATAACTTAAGAGAAGAGTAGCAACATTATTCTCTTAGTAAGAACCTTGTTTACAAGTACGTACTTCACTAATCTAGTATTTGTAAAGTAAATACGGAAGAGTTATTATTTAACTAAGTATTATACCCTTGCAAAGAAGATAGGATGCAATTTGGTGAAGGAGGATAGAATGCAGGTTTAAATCAAACATTTAAACTTGTTAAATGTGAAGACATATATTATGATTCAGATGTTTATAGAATTGGACATTATTCTTTAAGCCAAATCTGATAATAATCAAAGCTAGGATATTATTAAGTCATGAAAAAGAAGTTCTGTATTTACATAAATTAACTATGATAAGTAAATCTATATTTATGGTAGTCACTTATCTTGAATGTTTTAGTATGGAACTAGCAGGTTGTATGAAAGTATGATAGGTCTCTAAAAGCTTAAAGACTTTCTTGAGAATTTTTGAATAATATTATTGACTTTAAATAGACTATCATTCTCCAAACAGTTATATTATAGAGGAAATTAAACCTCTAATACTAGCTTCATTTATTTGGCTGTAGTATATATTGAGTTTGAAATCCCCTTAAACTTGGGAGAATTTGGAAGGAAGAATTTGATACATAAGCTCTTTAGCACTAGGTAATATTATTTTCAGACATGACATAGTTTAGTGATATGGACAACTAAAAATAGACCTTGATCTTATTTTTTACCTGTAAAGAATTAATTAAAGTATTTTATCATACATTTTGACAACCATGGTAGACGGGAAACATTTATTTAATCTTTTGAGGACTATAGTATACTATGACTAGAAAGGAAACGGTTGCAACCATTACTGTTGAACTAAATTCTATCCCTCAAGAATTAAAAGAATAGGAACAGTGAATTAATTATACCTTGAATACCTTGAATTATGTTTAGTATCTATTTCTTTACTGAGTTCACTGTTTGCGACAATCCTATAATCAAATGATTTAAAAATTTATTAGCAGTGCCCAAAGCTTCTTACCTGTAGTCTGTAAGAACAGGAAAAACTCTCTGCATTAGCTCGGAAGCTAAGTAAGCCCAGTTTTTACATGACAGTATCTTTTGTATGTTCGCAAAAAGAATAAAATCAGTAAACTGAAAAGAAATGTTCTACTGCTAAACATAACCAACAAATAATTAATTTCGATAACAGATAACTAATCAAACAATTAGTGACTGCATTTATTGAAATTATATGTATTTAAAAAAAAATTTAAATTTTTTTGGAAATTTTGGGGTTTTGACAAGAAAGGCTCAACACTTATATCTAGCCATGCGAGAACACATCCTAAAACCATGCTAAAAAGGCTCTGCACTTACATCCAACCATGCGGGAACACATCCTGCAACCATGCTGGAAGGGCTCTACACTTACATCCACCCATGCGGGAACACATCCTGCAACCATGATGGAAAGGATCTACACTTACATCCACCCATGCGGGAACACATCCTACAACCATGATGGAAAAGCTCTACACTTACATCCACCCATGCGGGAACACATCCTGCAACCATGATGGAAAGGATCTACACTTACATCCACCCATGCGGGAACACATCCTACAACCATGATGGAAAAGCTCTACACTTACATCCACCCATGCGGGAACACATCCTGCAACCATGATGGAAAGGCTCTGCACTTACATCCACCCATGCAGGATCACATCCTTCAACCATGATGGAAAGGATCTACACTTACATCCACCCATGCGGGAACACATCCTACAACCATGATGGAAAAGCTCTACACTTACATCCACCCATGAGGGAACACATCCTGCAACCATGATGGAAAGGCTCTGCACTTACATCCACCCATGCAGGATCACATCCTTCAACCATGATGGAAATGGTCTGCACTCACATCCACCCATGCGGGAACACATCCCGTAACCATGATTGAAAGGCTCTCAACCCCAGGTTGAGGTTTCCTGGTAGCTGACCAGGTGCCTCCAATCTCTTAAGAGAATGGAATTAGACCTTATATCTGATCAAGTGGGAACACATCCCTCAATCACATCAGAATGGCCATGCACTCACATTTGATCATGTGAGAACACATCTCACAGTCATATCAGAATGGCCCTTAGTCCTAGACCAAGTATTCCTTGTAAATGACCAGGAACCTCCATTCCAAGAATGGCAATAGCCCTTATATCTGATCAAGTAGGAACTAATCATACAGTCATATCAGAATGGATCAACACTCATATCTAACATGGAAGGAACCAATCCTCTCATCATGACAAAATGGCTTAGCCCTTACATCTGACCATGGAAGGAACCAATCCTCTCACAATGTCAGAATGGCTCATGGACTCATCACTTCCCCTTGGAAGGGACCTAGATCCGGATAACGCCAAGCTTCTCCTTGAAGTACTCAAACTTCACTCTGGCCAATGGCTTCGTCAACACATCAACTATCTATTCATCCATCACAACATACTAGAGCTTCACTACTCCCCTATGCATCATATCCCTGATATAGTGATACTTGATTTCGATATGCTTCGACTTGTCATGGAACATTGGGTTCTCTGACAACTTCACACAACTATGGTTGTCACAATGTATACAGGTAGCATCCAACTAGAGATCAAATAAATCAGATAGTAGCTTCCTCAAACATACTGCCTCACAACTAGCTGAACAAGATACGACATACTCTGCTTCAGCTGTACTCAGTGCCACACATGATTGCTTTCTACTAAACTAAGAGATCACACATGATCCCATACTGAAGCAACACCTTGAAGTGCTCTTCCTATCGACGACACTGCCTGCCAAATATGAATCAACATAACCCTCCAGGTTAATCTTCTGAATAGCCTCATACTTGTGACCATAATAACCTGTACCCTTCAGGTACCTCAAAATATGATTTGTAGCAATCAAGTGAACATGTCTCGGATCTGTCAGGAACTAGCTCAAGGTGTTCACAACAAAGCAAATATCCGGTCTCGTGCTCATCAGATACATCAAGGACCCAATCATCTGATGAAGCATCACTCAATAGCTTCAAGTTCGATGCCATAGGTGTGGGCATAGCCTTGCAGTCCATCATCCCAAACCTCTTCAGGATCTCTACTGTATATTTCCCTTGTCCCAGGGAAATTCCATCTACATTCTGCCATACCTCGATGCCTAGAAAATAATGCATCATTCCCAAGTCGTTCATTTCGAACTCAATAGCAAGCTTCATATTCGTATCAGCAATCAACCCATCCATACCTGTTACAAATAGATCATCTACATATAGTAGGAGCATCACTGGGTTTCCATCTTCAACCTATTAGTAAAGGTTGGAATCTGCTTTACTCTTAGTAAAGCCCAAACTAGATAGAAAGCTATCAATTCTGCTGCACCAAGTCCTAGGTGCCTGTTTCAAACTGTACAAGGATTTCTTCAATCTACATACATGAGACTCCCTGTCATGTGTCTCAAAACCAAGTGGTTGTTCCACATACACTTTTTCTTCTACTACACCATTCAAGAAAGCAGTCTTGACATCCATCTGGTGTATCTTCCATTTCATCACTGCAGCCAAGGCAAGTACTGATCTGATAGAAGTGTATCTAGCTACAGGTGCAAAAGTTTCTTCATAATCTATTCCTTCTTTTTGGGAGAAACCCCAAGCAACAAATCTTGCTTTATATTTTTCAATGCTACCATCTGCATCATGCTTGATCTTGTAGATCCATTTGGAAGTTACAACTGACTCCCCTTTTGGTCTTGGGACAACATCCCAAACATCATTCTTCATGATCGATTGATACTCTTCGATCATAGCATCCTTCCATTCTTTTCGTTATGCCGCTTCTTCATGATTGGAAGGTTCTTTATCGATGAAATCACATAATAATGCTACATACCTGGAGCAAGATCTGGTCCTCTTTCTTTCTCTGTGATTCTCTTCTGGAGCCCCATATCTTTCCACACCTTGGATAGCTTCTCGTACCCAAGAAGGTTTCCTCTTGTGAGGATTTTTCTCCTGAGGTGGATCTACAGGTTCTTGTGGTTCTTCAAATTCTTGATCTTCTTCTTGAACTTCTTCATTCATGATTGTGTCATGAATTCTGGGTGCTTCTGCCTCTTCAGGAACTTCAACAGGTTTCTTTCTGGATTTGTTGTTAGCTGTGTCTTTGTCAAATGTCACATCCCTACTGATGTCGATATTCTTGAATCCTAGGAAGTATATTCTGTAAGTGATCCAGATGGAGATCGGTGGCCACCCACCTATTCCACTGGCTCAAAACAATTGTCCATTGTGGCAGTTTCCTAGTTATTTTTCGGCAGTTTTTTGAGTCCTAAACTTCCGGGGCCGTTTTGAGGCCTTAAACGACGTTTTTTGGAGATTCGGGGCCAAATGGTTGTCATCGGCATGCATTTGGCCAACCAAAAGTTGTAAATCTTAGATAGACCTTTTCAACGAGCTATCGAACGCCCAAATCGGAGATCGTATGCAAAAGTTATGACCCCGGGAAGTTGACTGTTCAACTTACCACCGTGGGGCCGCAAACTTTATAACGGTTCATCTTCTAGGGTTACGTTTTGGGACTTTTGGGGTTCTCGCCTCATTATTATTATAAATAGGCCCCTTTGGCCTCATTTTGTATTCAGCTTGGCACGAATGAGCGTAGCAGCCACATCTCTTCTCAGAGATAGCTACCACCATTCTAGCAATTGTATTACAGTCTGTTCTATTTCCGCCATTTAATAGAATATGTTTTTACTGTATCTCTGTTATCTTGCAAAATGTCTATTATTATGATTCTGTATATGTTCTTTCATTTCGTTCACGCCTAAATCCGGATCAGTAAGCCTTTGAGCTTTCAGAGTATCCCACAAATATGCCCTTCTTTCCTGAAGGATCTAATTTTGTTCTCTTCTCTTTTGGAATGTGAATGTATATAGGACAATCGAATATTTTGAGATGGCCGACTTCTGGTTTCTTTCTGGAGAAGACTTCTTCAGGAGTCTTGTTCTCGAGTAGTCTGTGTGGAGTACGGTTCTGTACATACACCGTTGTTCTCGAAGCTTCTGCCCATAGATGCATAGGCAGATCTTGATCATGAAGCATTGCTCTTGCAGCTTCCATGATAGTTCTATTCTTCCTTTCTGCAATCCCATTATGTTGTGGATTGTATGGAGTGGACAACTCCCTCTTAATCCCTGAGTCTTTGCATAACTCTTTGAATTCATTTGATGTGAATTCTCTGCCATTATCTGATCAAAAGGTCTTGATCTTCTTTTCAGTGTGGTTCTCGATCAAGGCTTTGAATTCCTTGAACTTGTTGAATACTTCATCTTTGTTCTTCATGAAGTAAATCCATGTCTTCCTATAAAATTCATCAATAAAAGAAACATAGTATACATACCCGCCTAGTGAACTTGATGACATTGGACTGCATACATTGGAGTGGATTATTTCCAAGATTCCTTTTTCTTTTCTCTCGTTACTTGGAAATGTCTTCTTTGTGTTCTTTCCTTTCGCACATCCTTTGTAGACCCCATCATGTTTTGCTTGAATTTCTAGAAGACCTTCAACAACTTTGCTTGCAAGTGGTAGTGCTTTGTAATGCACATGTGCAAGCCTTCTATGCCAAAGCTCATTTGGCTCTATTGTGTCATGGACTAAAGCTTGTTCTGCATGGCCCTTCAATTTGTATAGACCTCCTTCTTGTTCCCCAATCACTACTGCATCATCAATAGTCTTTCCCTTTGGCCACATGATAACTTGGCCATCTATAAATGCAACCCTCATTCCTTTTGCATCTAATGCAGATATGGAGAGGATGTTCTTCTTTAGTCCTGGTACAAACAATACTTCCTTCACTGTCATAGACTTTCCAGAGTCTAGCTTATAGGAGAATTCCCCACTACCTTTTATTGGATACTAGTAGTCATCTCCAAGCTTCACCTTGTGAGGTGATTCATGTTATGAGAGTTTCACAAAGGAGTCCTTGAATCCTGACATATGATTGGAATCCCCACTATCTATAAGCCAATCATTGCTTCCGTGAGTACCCGTGAGAGTGGAAATCAAAACATATTCTTCATCACTGGAAGAATATTCACTTTCATATATGGTTCTCTTTTTGGAAGGTTCATCATCCTCTACAACATGAGCATGATGTCTTCTCTTGTTTCCCTTCTTCTTATGAGAGTTAATCTTGTTTCTAGGACAGTCTTTTGCAAAGTGTCCTCTTTCATCACATGTATAGCATCTTAATTTAGATAAGTCCTTTCTAATGTTATCTTTATGGTGAGAGGTCTTACCTATGGAGTGATGAGAGTTTCTTCTGCCTTTTTTGGAGTGAACTATGAGAGCTTTATCTTCACTTCCCATCTTCTCTTCTCAAGCTTCTATCTGAGCTTCTTCTTGAGAGAATTCTTCCCATAGTCTGTTGAATTTGACTAACTTCTTTCTAGCACATATTCCTTGAATAAAGGAGTCCCATGATCTAGGGATAACATTCAAGGTGGTCATTACAATATCTGCATTTTCCACTTCTTCATCTACTGCTTCTAGATGTTCCTTAATATGAGAGACCCTTGTAAAGTAAAACTGGATGGTCTCTACATTCTGGATCTTTACATTCTTCGGTTAGTTTCTCAGAGTCATATTCTATTTTATGTTCTTCCCTTCAAACAATTTGGTTAGGGCATCAAACATAGCTTTAGGTGTCTTTAGGGAGGACACCTGGGGTATGAGGTGATCCTTGATTGAATCAGCAATGATCATCTTTTCCATAACCATCTTCTTATTGTGTAAGGCCTTAGCCTCATCCCCCTCTGGAACTGGAACCTCCTCAATGATATAGGAGTCCAACTCACTTTCTTCCAGGACTAGGGAGATCCTATACTTCTAGGCTCGGAAGTTATCATCTCCCTCAATCTTTTCATCAAGCTTGGTATGATGAGACAAATTAACTGAGAACCTCAAATGGAAATACAAAAGATTTAGATCTTACCAGGTCAAGATGTCGGATCTGGATTTGGAGCTGAAATTTTGCAGTGTTGGTTTAGGAGCAGATTAGGGTTTTGATTTTCTGGATTTCTGTCCAACCAAATGCTTTGATCTTGATCCCTAACTTTGATTTTGGGGAGGAGATCAATCCAAGCCCGGGATCACTGAAAAATTCGACTTCTATAAAAAGTCCTAATTTTCGGCAGTAGTGTCGGGTCCAAAACTGAAAAACCTCATAATTGGATTCTGCTTCAATAGAAAGATGCACCCTAGGGAGGAGAGTTATTCCAACCTTCTTTTGCTGAAAATATGTGGAGAGATATCCACAAAGTAGGAATTCCTAGTTCTTGTAGCTGCAAAGTGTCTTCTTCTCAGGTTAGCTCTGATACCATGTTAGATTTTTAACATTAAGCTAGCATAACATTAGGATCTTTAACTGAGAGAACAACAAGCACATCA
>LPNX010774491.1:813107-848739 GCA_001517045.1 Pseudotsuga menziesii
GTTTCCTACGAGTTTACCAACCAAATAAACCTTTTGGCTTTGATACCAATTGTTAGAAAAAAGGACCGCATATCAATAACAGATATATAGTTAAATCAATAAACAAGATGCAAAACACATTAAAACATTACAGAGAGACACAGATATAACGTGGTTCACCCAAACGATGGGCTATGTCCACAAAGAAATTGCTAGTCCTTTTATTATAGTCCAGAAAGATGAAGGGATACACCCTGCAGCAAAACCGCTGCACTTCCTCTTCTCACTCTCACAGTCTCTCTTCCAAGACAATACAATACCATACTCAGTCGTTTTACAATGCTTTCTTTTATAGGGGAAATACAATCAAAAAATTCTAGGGTTAACCCAATACCATGGGTCCGCAATACTGTTGGCCAACACACATCCCAAAAAAATTTCTCGGGGGCTCCGCCCCTGAACCCCTATTTTCTCAGGGGTGCTTCTCCCAAACCCCAAGGCAGGGGCAACGAGTGTACAGTACTCCTGGGTTACAATCACAACTAAATAATATCTCTGGATCTGGAAGATTAGGCTCCACAACCAACAATTCCTTCCAAAGAAAATCCTGGAATGATTAGGGCCTAGGTCCAACCAGTCAAGACTGATAGATGGTTACATGGCGTCACACGAAGACGTTCTTGGGAAAAAGCACTGAAATTACCCAGCCACCTTCCCAAAATGTCTATCGAGGTTACCTTCAAAGTTTTTCCAAGGTATTCCGAAAATAACCTTCCAGTATCACCTGTGTATGATCCCTAGTGTCAAGAAACTAAAGGCTACAACAACTACACCTAGAGTCTAGCGAAACAATCGCAAGTCTGATCCTTATGCATGGGCATGGTAGCAAATCCTGAAACCCTATCAACACCAGCATCGCACGGGTCCCAAGAGGTGGTATTGACAAGATCTCCAAACACATAAAAATCTTGATATACACTTGAACAAGGAATGAGAGTGTTATCTCTTCAACCAGGTTCTTACGCAACCTCGTGCTTAACTCTTGTGTGAGAGGATATTTCTAGATGGTCTCATGTAGAAGAGGAATTGGCTAGTGAAAGTCCTACTACATTTGAAATCAAATTCTTATGGACAGTTAAAACTCCCTAGTGTGACAAGCCTAGCCTCACTAGTTGACATATGGGCCTAGAAAAAAGAAATTTACTAGTAAAATTTTAATTAATTGTTCTTTTTAATGGAATGTATTAGTAAAAGGTAGTAGAATGAGACTTCATGATGTTATAGAATTGACAGAAAGAAAGAAAACAATGAACTATAAAAAATTTCAAAGTAAATGCAACTACAATGCCAATTTTTCTTTTCTTTTTCTTCGTAATGCAAGCTAATAATTTTTCCTTAAAAAAGAGAAACTACAAGACTTTTTTTTTCTTTTTTTTTCTGAAAAAATAATGAAAAAGAACAAATAAATGCAACCTAATGCAAAAAGTACAAAAATGTTTTTATCTTTTCTATTTTCGAAAAGTTCAAAAATAATGATGCAAGTAAATGCAAATCGAGTGAGTTTGAATAATCTAAACATATAACACTAAATGATGCAAACATGCCCTATAGTAACACATTTCACCCAAACAGGAAGAAATGGCACAAAACCTAGACTTGGAGGAACTATTAAATCAAATACTAATAGATCCAAAATGGCAAGAATGACTAACTCAGACCACTAATAGTAGTACATAGCATACAATGTTTCACAGGACTGATCAATGACCTAAAACACAAGAACTTAGAACCAAAAATCCAAGTAGGAGGACCTGCCACATTCACCAATGAAGAAGTCAAACACAAAAACCACTCAAGGACTTGGATAATCAAGTAAACTGAGAAATGTATATACCTAAGACCACAATATCATGTCAAAACATAACCTTCGCAAGCATCTAATAGATCATAAAAATAGGGAAAAGAAATAACCCTATAGGATCACAGACACCTGCAGCCATTCAAGATTGTTCTAAAGGAAACTTGCATATCATAAGCAACTGTCACTAAAGAAACCTGCGTATACAAAGTGAAATACGCAACTGTCACCAAGGAAACCTACGTATTTTGTCAAAAAAAATTCAAAAAGAAAATCAACTGACATACAGGCTCTGAACATGCAATACTGGAACAAAAGATAAAATCAAAACAAGTCACAAACAGAATCAGATAGATCAGAAATTGGTAAGGAAAGCCTAAAGAGAGGACCCACAATAGGATGGACTACCCAGTGGATTCTCCAGTTCTTTGTTCCAGAAAACACACCCTTATAACCTAGAGTCTCTGGGGTTACCAACTTACTAAAATAACTTGCAGGCAATTAGCCACTTCATAATTTCAAATAGAAATAGGAAGAAAACCAGGCATACCTTATTTATGATGGTCAATCCTATCTTTTCTTCTTCTCTTCAAGTTGCTTCCACAACTTCCAGAGTATCTCCAATCACCTGCAAAGAACAATATCTTCATGCAATATATTTTATATTATATCAATGGTTAATGAAATCACATATTCATAATGAGACAATAAGATAATTCAAAAATCACAATATATAAGATTGCAAAAACAAAATATTGGAAGACGAACTTTCTTTATTGACAAAAAAGTGTGGTGAGATTACAACCCAACATATGAGACAAGTGCTCCTCTACAAACCAAGGACACTGAGTTCTGCTGCTCCAAGATATCTAAAGGAAAACCACTAGCATAACTTTGCTCTATATCTTATGATTCCTTAGCCTCAACCCCTACCCTCTATTTATACATGAGGAAAGAGAGAGGTTATGAAGGTTGAGATGGTTTAGGAGGTTAGGATAGTTGTGATTAAGGTCCCAACTGTCCTCGACTAATCATGTTTATATTTTTTAACTCTGGATCAAGGTATATGTGACTATTGATACTGGAAAGTTGCGTATGATACGTGACTTGCTTTAAGGAAACCCGCGGGTACAAGCCCTAATGATATATACGTGAGTTGCAATGCACATAATCGCGTATGATACGCGGGTTTCTATGCAAATAGTCGCATATTCAACCTTAATGTCCATAAAAAAACATCCAACTGGTAAGGTAATAATGTATCAAAGTTCATGCCCATCTATAGTGTTTTGGCTAGTTCAATCCATTTTGTCCTTTTGTGTTCCAACACATTGGGTGTCAGTACTCGGACGGAGAAGTGTCATTTTACATGATAATAACATGAACAATAGTATGGTATAGATTATGATGAAAAGTTTGCTCCAATAGCAAGTTTGGATACCATCAGAGCTGTGGTTTCCATTGTAACATAAAAATAGTGGCTTGTTTATCAAATGGATGTGAAATATGCCTTTCTTAATGGAATTATTGAAGAAGAAATCTATTTAGACCAACCATCTGGATATACCATCAAATTTCATGAACACAAATTGTCTAACCTTAAAAAGGAATTGTATTGTCTAAAACAACCTCCACGATCGAGGTATAGTAGGATTGACTCCTATCTCATCAACAATGGGTTTAACAGAAGCACCAATGAGTCCCACTCTTTATGTAAAAACAAATTAGCAAGGATAAATGTTGATTGTATGTCTTTGTGTTAATGAGATGATTTACACTGGAAATTTGATGCTTGAAGAATTCAGGTCAGTTATAAAAAAATAATTTGAGATGACTGATCTAGTATTGATGAAGTAATTCCTTGGTTTGGAAGTTACACAAAGTGAACAAGGCATCTTCATTTATCAACATAAGTATGTTATAGATATTTTGCAGATATTTAGAATGGATAAATGTAATCCAGATGAAACCCCCATTTCTCTAGGCACCAAGTTAATAAAGAATGATGATGGACCAACAATAAACTTCGCACTCTACAAAAGAACGGTAGGAATTTTAATATATTTAACTGCAACTATACCTGATTTGATGTATGTTGTCAGTCTCATTTACAAATTTATGGACTCTCCCAAATACTCTCAATGGAAATTTGGAAAAATAATTATGAGATATGTTGTAGACACACTTGAATATGGCCTCTTGTACACTGATTCACCATATGATACTCTCATAGGATACACTGACAGTGATTTTGTAGGAAGTATTGATGATAGGAAAAGCACATCTCGCTATGCTTTCCATTTGGGTACAAATATGACATATTTGACATCTCATAAGAAACCCATTGTCGGCATGCCATATGCAGAAGAAGAGTATGTAGCATCCACCACAACAACATGTCACATAGTTTAGTTTAGAAGACCCTTGAAAGATATGGGACACATAGAAAAGGAGCCAACTCCTATATTTTGTGATAATAGTTCAACAATCACATTGTCCAAGCATAATGTTTTTCATAGAAAGAGAAAACATATTGACACTAGCTATCAATTCATTCGCGAGTTAGTTGATATTGAAGATAATACTTTACTATTTTCCGGCTCTAAGGAGAAATTGAATGACATGTTTACCAAACCATTGGGAACACTTGCCTTTGGGTTTCAAGGATAACACTTAGGCATTGACAGTGTGAGAATATTGTCCCAGTTGAGATTAAGGGGGCGTGTTAAGAATTGCAATCTCAACGTTCCACTATGGTCAATAGTGCATTAATTGGTTGGTTAGTTGACCAGTTGTTTGGTCACCTTATCTATATTTGATGACCCATAGTATTTTTTGTCCCATGGTATTGTCTTGTGGTTTTTCTATTATGTAATCCTATATATACTTCTAGTTAATAATGAGAAGGAAAATAATATTCCCACTGGTGTTCCATCATTTATACTTCATTACTTTGTTAAAATTTAAGATTCTTACTGTTCCAGAGCTAACCAATCAAGTCCAAATGACTCTTCTTGGAAATCCTTTCTAATTTGAGATGGTGGTTTAAATGATGATGCATATCTTTGGGAAACCCGATAACCTTCTAAAACGTATTAAAAAATGATGGATTCCCTTCAACTTTCTTCTATACGGTGGTTCATCTTTTCTCTACGTGTAGGAAGCGCCTCAAATAAAACAGTGGATACACAATCATAACACTACATTCTCACCAGCTAAACACCACATAGAAAACTAGTAATTTAAATACTCTTATACGCTAAGCTAATACAAATCTGCATTTGAATTATTAGTTATGCAATTTAGCAATGCAATTGTATCATTAATTTTAGTTTGAATATGTCCATGTAGATTTATATTTTGGGCTAATTTGTTTATTTGATGCATACACCCATCAAAATATATGATACCATCTTTGTTGGAACAAAGTGAATGTAATGTGTTCTAAATGTTGTTCCATTTCTATATTTTTTATTATCATCCTTTTTATTTTACTAAAAAAATTATTGTTTTCAATATTTCCTTTCAACTCAAATAATGAAGGTACTGCAGAGGAGAACACAACAATCACAAATCAAAGACACATTATAAGTGATTTCAATCCTTTGTCTCCATCATTTCATTAACATGTTAAATTACATATATGTAAACAAGCTACATTTTTCTTGGCATCCAAAATTTCCATTAGATGATAGAGTGTTTAAAAATTCACAACAAAATGATTGTCTAAAACAAACCTCTACAATAGTGTAAGAATAGACAACTATTGAAACATTATAAATTAGGAAATGATCATTCGATATATCCTATAAACATTACAAGACTATGTGCGAATTACAAACATCCAAAGCAATATTAGGGTGTTAGATATTAGATATCGTGATATCACAAAACACGCAAAAAATGTACACTAGAATTTATTATGATGTAGAACCTTTGATATACAATTAGAAATTTGGTCTTTTGGTTATCGACTATTGGACCAATGACCCGTCACCTTCTTGTCGATTGGAATCTCTTTTTATATCGTCACTCCTCTAGATGACCTCTCTACAGATCCCCAATACATCATCCTCGATGTATTTCAGTTTTCTCTTCAGCGTCTCCTCAACTACACTCTTGGAATTCCTTTAAACAAATCCATCACACAATTTTGATACATCAGGTCTATACAAACCATTCATGAACATACTTGTTGACACATCAAATATAAACCTCCTGATGCAATGTTAGATTTTGGCTTTTAGGACTTCCAAAATTTTGCTCATTTGATCATCAAACAAACTTTTGAAGAGGGATCTTTCAGATACCTATTAAAATATTTTCACTTGTCAATCCTTCATATCTTTGGATCTCAATCTATGGAAAAACCTGAAAATTAACACAATATACATTGGACAAGACCTCCTATGACTGTCTTCTGATATGAGTCCATGATGTGGCATTTAATACGGTGGTTGAAAGTTTAATGTTTAAGAGGACTGATCGACAATGCCATTACACTTCACTACAAAAACTTCTTTAATGCACATATGGATCGCCTCACCACCTAATCTAAAATTGGACGAATAAGTCAACCTTGAGCCTTGATACTACAAAATATTAACTACACTGATCTAAAAATACAATATGATTGAACATAGGTTTGGATAAATAGTTATCTTGAACATCCCCCTTAGCGACTACTTGTGAAAATTTTCTTATTCACTGCTATCAAGTGTCTTCTATTTCTTCTCCTCTTACGAAGATAAAAAGGAGTCTGGGATGTAGAAGGAATTGCCCCCTTGTTCCCAAATGAAAAGGTGGGGTTGCCCCCAGCTACTAGTTGTGAAGTAGTCAGACTACTCTGAAAAGGATTCCACCCAAAATTCAGTGGATTACTTGTGTGCGGTGCACTATAAGTGGTTTGAGCCACTCCGTATCCCTCCACTAAAAAGTGAAAACATAGAGCTTGTGAAAGGAGCCAAATTGTCTGAAAACCAAAATCATTTGTGTTTCTAGACTGCATGCCCAGATATGAAGGGGTAGGACCTACATACATTGTAGATGGGGGAATGTGACCCCCATTCCACAAGAAACCTTGGAAAAACAAGGAGGATCCACTTGGACCACTCTGAGCAGTTTGCATAAAGGAAGAGGAAATAAACGTTGTACTAGGAATACCAGCGACCTCCCCACTAGACGAATCTACTACATTAGAGGGAGCTGAGGGTTGGACCAATCAAATACTTGGTGAAAAGGGTGTAGTGGATGCACTTGGTCTTGAAGTACCAACCGGGGGAGGTGGGACTCCACCAGCCAAAACGGTTGAAGTTGGGGTGGAAATACCCTCTCCAGAGATAGACATAACTCTTCTCACAAGAACACCAATAAAATGTGAATTAAAGGGAAGAACCTGGACAATCACATGATCATTTAAGTCAGTTAGAGGTGGGTTAAAATTCCTTGCAAACTCATAAGCATGCAATTCTTAAATATCTACTACAGCTGGTTCTTCCTAGTTAATCCTAAGTTCTGGCTCACCTAGAACTTCACTAACTCCTACTGGTTCAAAAGAACTGTCAGTATCTAGTCTCTACCTTTGAGGGGGCGGTGGAGGCTCCACTATAAAAGATGGAGGAAGGTTTTGCAACCTTCTTGACCTACAAAGAGGTTGTTCCTCCATAGCTATAAATTTGACTTACACACACCTAAAGGCCAACTAAACATAGACAAACCAAACAAAACTCACTAAAAATGTTCTGAAGTCACACAAACACAACATATATAAGGTATTCTTGTTAGAAAACAGGACTACAGAGAAATAACAGATATATAGTTAAATCAATAAACAAGATGCAAAACACATTAAAACATTACATAGAGACACAGATATAATGTGGTTCACCCACATGATGGGATACGTCCACAAAGAAATTTCCATTCCTTTTATTACAGTCCAGAAAGATGAAGGGATACACCCTGTAGAAAAACCATTGCAATTCCTCTTCTCACTTTCACAGTCTCTCTTCCAATACAATACAATACCATACTCAGTTGTTTTACAATGCTTTATTTTATAGGGGAAATACAATTGGAAAATTCTAGGGTTAACCCAATACCATGAGTTCGCAATATTGTTGGCCAACACACATCGCAAAAAAAATTCTTGGGGGCTCCGCCCCCAAACCCCAAGGCATGGGGAATGAGTGTACAGTACTCCTGGGTTACAATCACAACTAAATAATATCTCTGGATCTGGAAGATTAGGCTCCATAACCAACAATCTCCCACTTGGAGACTGATCACAGCAACTCCACTGCTACTGCACTTGCTGGACTATGCTCTGGACCTTGGACTTGGAAAATTTCTTATTTTCACCTTCATGCTTAAAGGCCAACAGAAACCAAGCAAGAACTCAGTTTCTCTCTGGTTACTCCCTTTGTCAACATGCCTGTAGGATTCTGGCTAGTGTGAATATTTTCTAGTTTTAACATTTCTTCATATAGAACAAATCTTATGAAATGGTACTTGTGTTGTATATGTTTAGTCCTCGAATGAAAGGCTGATTTCTTTGCAAGATGAATGGCACTCTGGCTATAACTGTACAACTTACTATTCTCCTGCTTCTTACCCAATTCTTCCATGAACCTCTGCAACCAAATCATCTCTTTACTAGCCTATGTAGCAGCAACATACTCTGCTTCCATTGTTGAAAGTGCAACAACCTGTTGCAGTTTTGAAATCCAACTTACTATTGTTCCACTTACAGTAAACACATACCCTGTGGTGCTCCTCCCGCTGTCTTTATCACCAGCCATATCTGCATCAACATATCTCTGTAGAACAATGTCTGAACCTCCAAAACATAATGCATGAGAAGTGGTACCTCTCAAATACCTGAGAATCCACTATACTGCTTTCCAATGCTCTTTGCCTGGATTATTCATATACCTGCTCACAACTCCCACTGCATGTGCAATATCTGGTCTTATGCACACCATGGAATACATCAAGCTCCCAACTGCTGATGAATAGGGAATCTTCGACATGTAATCTATCTCTTCCTGTGTCTCTGGACACATATCCTTGCTTAGTTTGAATTGGCTAGCAAAAGGTGTACTAACTGGTTTTGCATTCTGCATTCTAAACCTCTGCAACACCTTTTGTATGTACTCACCTTGAGACAACATCAATTTGTGATTTTTCCTGTCTCTTGTGATTCTCATACCAAGGATTTGCTTTGCAGCACCCAAATCCTTCATCGCAAATGATTTAGCTAGTATTCTTTTAAGCACATTTATATCCTGCATGTTACACCCTGCAACAAGCATGTCATCCACATACAATAACAAGATAATATATCTTCCGTTATCTAGCCTCTTGAAATAAAGATAGTGATCAGAATGACATCTATCATAACCTTGTTCTGTCATAAACTTATCAAATTTTAAATACCACTACCTTGGAGCTTGCTTCAGGCCATACAAGCTCTTCTTCAACTTGCAAACCAAATTCTCCTTCCCTTTGATCTCATACCCTTGTGGCTGCTGCATATAAATCTCTTCCTCCAAATCCCCATGGAGAAAGGTTGTTTTTACATATAAATGTTCAATATGTAAATCTTCTACCGCCACTAGACTTAAAATAGTTCTAATTAAAGTCATTTTAACAACAGGAGAAAATATTTCATCAAAGTCTATACCTTTCTTTTGTGCAAACCCCTTTACAACAAGTCTAGCCTTGTACCGCTTCTTTCCTCCATCTTCTTCCTTCAACCTGTAAGCTCATTTATTCTGCAATGCTCTTTTTCCTGTAGGTAACTTAACTAGATCCCAAGTCTGGTTTCTTACCAATGAGTCCATCTCCTCATCGATGCCTTGCTCCCACTTCTTTCTAGTTTCTACCTGCATTGCTTCTTAAAAACATTCTGGTTCACCAGATTCAGTCATCAATAAATAATACAGTGAAGGAGAGAATCATTCAGGGGGCCTACTTAACCTAGTAGAATTTCTTACAGTTGCAGGAGTTTCAGGTACCTGCTGCTGCTCTTGATTTTTTGGTGCCTTTGGAACTTCATTTTCTTTGATTTCATCAAGCACTGTGTACTCTATGTTTTCTTTTTCTTCTTTCTTTCCCTACAACTGATCTTTGTACATGACATTTTCATTGAATACTACATCTCTACTCCTAATGATTTTGCAATTCTTAAGATCCCATAAGCGATAACCAAAATCATTAACCCTGTATCCAATAAAGGTACATTTCTTGGATTTAGCCTCAAGATTTGTTCTATCATCTTTATCAATATGGAAAAATGCTTCACAACCAAAAGTTTTTAGAAATGAGTATTTTACCTGTTTACCTATCCATGCCTCGTCTGGAATGCCACCATCCAAAGCACTTGAAGGCCCTCTGTTTATTAAATAAATAGTAGTGTCTATAGCATCAGCCAAAACTATAAGGGCAACCCTGCATGCAATCTCATACACCTTGCACACTCCATGATCATTCTGTTCATCCTTTCTGACACACCATTTTCTTGTGGTGTTCCAGGGATTGTCTTCTCTCTGCGAATCCCATTGTGTGAACATTAACTGTCAAACTCCTTGCTACAGTACTCACCTCCATTATTAGATCTGAGACATTTCAACCTTTTTCCTGTCTCATTCTGAGCCAAAGATTTCCACTTGTTAAAAGTATAAAACACATCATATTTTTGTCTAATGCAATAAAACCAAGTTTTTCTAGTTGCATCATCAATAAAAGTAACATAATAACGAGAGCCACCAAGAGATTGTACCTGAGCTAGTCCCCATACATCTATATGGAAAAGCTCTAACTTTTCACTCTTCTTTTGTTTCCCAACCCTGAGAAATCTAACTCTCACAGAATTCCAAACTTACCTGCTTCAGATCTGGAAGCAGTTTCCTTGAGTGGAGAATCTGCATCCCCTTCTCACTCATGAGGCCGAGCCTATGATTCCATAGCGCCACACCTATTTCTATGGAACCTATAGAGATAGAATAATTAGTATTATGAGGACATAAATATAATGTACCTACCCTATCTCCTATTGCTATTACCAGTTATCCTTTAGTGATATTCCACCACGTTTCTCCAAACGTAGACAAACACCCGCTATCTCCCAACTATCCTGTTGAGATCAGATTTCTTTTCATAGCAGGAATGTGCCTTACATCCTTTAGCAGCCATTCACTTCCATTATTTAACTTAATCTGTACCTTATCCTTTCCAACAATTTTAGATGGTTCATCATCCCCCAATAGCACATGCCAAAAATCACCTTGAACATAATCATGAAAGAATTTCAGATGGGGTGTAGCATGACATGACGCCCCTAAATCTACTACCCAGTAATTGCTAGTATTATCTAATGGAAGAATCAAAGCATCCTGTAACACATCACCTACTACATTCGCTTCCATGAGTAGTCTCTTGTTGTCTATCTCCTTTTTTCTTTGGAGCTCTGCAGTCTTTCTTCAGATGTCCTTTCTTACCACAGTTCCAACACTCTATTTTTTTGAATCTGGACTTGGATCTACCCTTTTTAGACTTGCCATGATTTCCTGGGCTCCTTCCTCTCTCATTTTGTCTCCCTCTGCTCTCCATGATCAATGCATTACCTGATGTCTTACTTGTGCTTTTTCTTCACATTTCCTCACTAAGAATAACACCAACAACATCATCAAACTTAAGAGTGTTTGAACTAGGGACATAGTTACTTACAGCCATGACCAAGCTATTCTAGCTTTCTGGCAATGAGAACAAGCTTAGAAGAGCCCTAACCTCATCATCAAAGTTCAATTTTACAGAACTTAACTGACTGGTAAGTGTATTAAACTCATTTAAATGGTCAACAATAGATCCACCTTCTGACATCTTCATATTAAATAAACGCTTCATTAAAAATACCTTGTTAGAAGCCGAGGGTTTTTCGTAGAGCTTACTTAATGCGCTCATCACACCCTCTGTTGTTTTTTCTTTTGAAATATTGAAGGCCACTGACGAAGCCAGGCATATCTGTATTTTTCCCAGTGCCTTTTTGTCAAGAACCTCCCATTCTTCATCCTTCATAGCTGCCAATTGTTTTTCTTTTCCGCCCAACAGAAGGTACAGATCCTTCTGGTACAGATAGTCCTCCATTTGCATCTTCCATAACTGATAGTTTTGGTCGTTAAATTTCTCGACCCTAAACTTTCCTTCTTCCGCCATTGCTCCCACTCGAACCAGGAACCCTTCTTTCATACGAGTTTACCAACCAAATAAACCTTTTGGCTTTGATACCAATTTTTAGAAAACAGGACCGCAGAGCAATAACAGATATATAGTTAAATCAATAAACAAGATGCAAAACACATTAAAACATTACAGAGAGACATAGATATAACGTGGTTCACCCAAACGATGGGCTATGTCCACAAAGAAATTGCTAGTCCTTTTATTACAGTCCAGAAAGATGAAGGGATACACCCTGCAGCAAAACCGTTGCACTTCCTCTTCTCACTCTCACAGTCTCTCTTCCAATACAATACAATACCATACTCAGTCATTTTACAATGCTTTCTTTCATAGGGGAAATACAATCAAAAAATTCTAGGGTTAACCCAATACCATGGGTCCGCAATACTGTTGGCCAACACACATCCCAAAAAAATTTCTCGGGGACTCTGCCCCCGAACCCCTATTTTCTTGGGGGTGCTTCTCCCAAACCCCAAGGCAGGGGCAATGAGTGTACAGTACTCCTGGGTTACAATCACAACTGAATAATATCTCTGGATCTGGAAGATTAGGCTCCAGAACCAACAATTCATTCCAAAGAAAATCCTGGAATGATTAGGGCCTAGGTCCAACCAGTCAAGACTGATAGATGGTTACGTGGCGTCATGCGAAGACGTTCTTGGGAAAAAGCACTGAAATTACCCAGCCACCTTCCCAAAATTTCTATCGAGGTTACCTTCAAAGTTTTTCCAAGGTATACCGAAAATAACCTTCCAGTATCACCTGTGTATGATCCCTAGTGTCAAGAAACTAAAGGCTGCAACAACTACACCTAGAGTCTAGCGGAACAATCGCAAGTCTGATCCTTATGCATGGGCATGGTAGCAAATCCTGAAACCCTATCAACACCAGCATTGCATGGGTCCCAAGAGGTGGTATTGACAAGATCTCCAAACACATAAAAATCTTGATATACACTTGAACACGGAATGAGAGTGTTATCTCCTCAACCAGGTTCTTACGCAACCTCGTGCTTAACTCTTGTGTGAGAGGATATTTCCAGATGGTCTCATGTAGAAGAGGAATTGGCTAGTGAAAGTCCTACTACATTTGAAATCAAATGCTTATGGACAGTTAAAACTCCCTAGTGTGACAAGCCTAGCCTCACTAGTTGACATATGGGCCTAGAAAAAAGAAATTTACAAGTAAAATTTTAATTAATTGTTCTTTTTAATGGAATGTATTAGTAAAAGGTAGTAGAATGAGACTTCATGATGTTATAGAATTGACAGAAAGAAAGAAAACAATGAACTATAAAAAATTTCAAAGTAAATGCAACTACAATGCCAATTTTTCTTTTCTTTTTCTTCGTAATGCAAGCTAATAATTTTTCTTTAAAAAAGAGAAACTACAAGAATTTTTTTTTTCTTTTCTTTTTTTCTGAAAAAATAACGAAAAAGAACAACTAAATGCAACCTAATGCAAAAAGTACAAAAATGTTTTTATCTTTTCTATTTTCGAAAAGTTCAAAAATAATGATGCAAGTAAATGCAAATCGAGTGAGTTTGAATAATCTAAACATATAACACTAAATGATGCAAATAGACCCTATAGTAACACACTTCACCCAAACAGGAAGAAATGGCACAAAACCTAGACTTGGAGGAACTATTAAATCAAATACTAATAGATCCAAAATGGCAAGAATGACTAACTCAGACCACTAATAGTAGTACATAGCATACAATGTTTCACAAGACTGATCAATGACCTAAAACACAAGAACTTAGAACCAAAAATCCAAGTAGGAGGACCTGCCACATTCACCAATGAAGAAGTCAAACACAAAAACCACTCAAGGACTTGGATAATCAAGTAAACTATGAAATGTATAGACCTAAGACCACAATATCATGTCAAAACATAACCTTCGCAAGCATATGATAGATCATAAAAATAGGGAAAAGAAATAACCCTATAGGATCACAGACACCTGCAGCCATTCAAGATTGTTCTAAAGGAAACTTGCGTATCATAAGCGACTGTCACTAAAGAAACCTACGTATACAAAGTGAAATAAGCAAATGTCACCAAGGAATCCTACGTATTTTGTCAAAAAAAAATCAAAAAGAAAATCAACTGACATACAGGCTCTGAACATGCAATACTGGAACCAAAAATAAAATCAAAACAAGTCATAAACAGAATCAGATAGATCAGAAATTGGTAAGGAAAGCCTAAAGAGAGGACCCACAATAGGCTGGACTACCCAGTGGATTCTCTAGTTCTTTGTTCAAGAAAACACACCCTTATAACCTAGAGTCTCTGGGGTTACCAACTTACTAAAATAACTTGCAGGAAATTATCCATTTCATAATTTCAAATAGAAACAGGAAGAAAACCAGGCATACCTTATTTATGATGGTCAATCCTATATTTTCTTCTTCTCTTCAAGTTGCTTCCACAACTTCCAGGGTATCTCCAATCACCTGCAAAGAACAAGATCTTCATGCAATATATTTTATATTATATCAATGGTTAATGAAATCACATATTCATAATGAGACAATAAGATAATTCAAAAATCACAATATATAAGAGTGCAAAGACAAAATATTGGAAGACGAACTTTCTTTATTGACAAACAAGTGTGGTGAGATTACAACCCAACATATGAGACAAGTGCTCCTCTACAAACCAAGGACACTGAGTTCTGCTGCTCCAAGATATCTAAAGGAAAACCACTAGCATAACTTTGCTCTATATCTTATGATTCCTTAGCCTCAACCCCTACCCTCTATTTATACATGAGGAAAGAGAGAGGTTACAAAGGTTGAGATGGTTGAGGAAGTTAGGATAGTTGTGATTAAGGTCCCAACTGTCCTCGACTAATCATGTTTATATTTTTAAACTCTGGATTAAGGTATATGTGACTATTGATACTGGAAAGTTGCGTATGATACGTGACTTGCTTTAAGGAAACCCGCGGGTGCAAGCCCTAATGATATATACGTGAGTTGCAATGCACATACTCGCGTATGATACGCGGGTTTCTATGCAAATAGTCGCATATTCAACCTTAATGTCCATAAAAAAACATCCAACTAGTAAGGTAATAATGTATCAAAGTTCATGCCCATCTATAGTGTTTTGGCTAGTTCAATCCATTTTGTCCTTTTCTGTTCCATCACATTGGGTGTCAGTACTAGGACGAAGAAGTGTCATTTTACATGATAATAACATGAACAATAGTATGGTGTAGATTATGATGAAAAGTTTGCTCCAATAGCAAGTATGGATACCATCAGAGCTGTGGTTTCCATTGTAACATAAAATTAGTGGCTTGTTTATCAAATGGATGTGAAATATGCCTTTCTTAATGGAATTATTGAAGAAGAAATCCATGTAGACCAACCATCTGGATATACCGTCAAATTTCATGAACACAAATTGTCTAACCTGAAAAAGGTATTGTACTGTCTAAAACAACCTCCACGTTCGAGGTATAGTAGGATTGACTCCTATCTCATCAACAATGGGTTTAACAGAAGCACCAATGAGTCCCACTCTTTATGTAAAAAAAAAAATTAGCAAGGATAAATGTTGATTGTATGTCTTTGTGTTGATGAGATGATTTACACTGGAAATTTGATGCTTGAAGAATTCAGGTCAGTTATAAAAAAATAATTTGAGATGACTGATCTAGTATTGATGAAGTAATTCCTTAGTTTGGAAGTTACACAAAGTGAACAAGGCATATTCATTTATCAACATAAGTACGTTATAGATATTGTGCAGATATTTAGAATGGATAAATGTAATCCAGATGAAACCCCCATTTCTCTAAGCACCAAGTTAATAAAGAATGATGATGGACCAACAATAAACTTCGCACTCTACAAAAGAACGGTAGGAATTTTAATATATTGAACTGCAACTATACCTGATTTGATGTATGTTGTCAGTCTCATTTACAAATTTATGGACTCTCCCAAATACTCTCAATGGAAAGTTGGAATAAAAATTATGAGATATGTTGTAGACACACTTGAATATGGCCTCTTGTACACTGATTCACCATATGATACTCTCATAGGATACGCTGACAGTGATTTTGTAGGAAGTATTGATGATAGGAAAAGCACATCTTGCTATGCTTTCCATTTGGGTACAAATATGACATCTTTGACATCTCATAAGAAACCCATTGTCGGCATGCCATATGCAGAAGAAGAGTATGTAGCATCCACCACAACAACATGTCACATAGTTTAGTTGAGAAGACTCTTGAAAGATATGGGACACATAGAAAAGGAGCCAACTTCTATATTTTGTGATAATAGTTCAACAATCACATTGTCCAAGCATAATGTTTTTCATAGAAAGAGAAAACATATTGACACTAGCTATCAATTCATTCGCGAGTTAGTTGATATTGAAGATAATACTTTACTATTTTCTGGCTCTAAGGATAAATTGAATGACATGTTTACCAAACCATTGGGAACACTTGCTTTTGGGTTTCAAGGATAACACTTAGGAATTAACAGTGTGAGAATATTGTCCCAGTTGAGATTAAGGGGGCGTGTTAAGAATTGCAATCTCAATGGTCCACTATGGTCAATAGTGCATTAATTAGTTGGTTAGTTGACCAGTTGTTTGGTCACCTTATCTATATTTAATGACCCATAGTATTTTTTGTCCCATGGTATTGTCCTGTGGTTTTTCTATTATGTAATCCTATATATACTTCTAGTTAATAATGAGAAGGAAAATAATATTCCCACTGGTGTTCCATCATTTCTACTTCACTACTTTGTTAAAATTTAAGATTCTTACTGTTCCAGAGCTAACCAATCAATTCCAAATGACGCTTCTTGGAAATCCTTTCTAATTTGAGATGGTGGTTTAAATGATGATGCATATCTCTGGGAAACCCAATAACCTTCTAAAACGTATTAAAAAATGATGGATTCCCTTCAACTTTCTTCTATACAGTGGTTCATCTTTTCTCTACGTGTAGGAAGCGCCTCAAATAAAACAGTGGATACACAATCATAACACTACACTCTCACCAGCTAAACACCACATAGAAAACTAGTAATTTCAAAACTCTTATACGCTAAGCTAATACAAATCTGCATTTAATTTATTAGTTATGCAATTTAGCAATGCAATTGTATCATTAATTTTAGTTTGAATATGTCCATGTAGATTTATATTTTGGGCTAATTTGTTTATTTGATGCATACACCCATCAAAATATATGATACCATCTTTGTTGGAACAAAGTGAATGTAATGTGTTCTAAATGTTGTTCCATTTCTATATTTTTTATTATCATCCTTTTTATTTTACTAAAAAAATTATTGTTTTCAATATTTCCTTTCAACTCAAATAATGAAGGTACTGTAGAGGAGAACACAACAATCACAAATCAAAGACACATTATAAGTGATTTCAATCCTTTGTCTCCATCATTTCATTAACATGTTAAATTACATATATGTAAACAAGCTGCATTTTTCTTGGCATCCAAAATTTCCATCAGATGATAGAGTGTTTAAAAATTAACAACAAAATGATTGTCTAAAACAAACCTCTACAATAGTGTAAGAATAGACAACTACTGAAACATTATAAATTATGAAATGATCATTCGATATATCCTATAAACATTACAAGGCTATGTGCAAATTACAAACATCCAAAGCAATATTAGGGTGTTAGATATTGGATATCATGATATCACAAAACACGCAAAAAATGTACACTAGAATTTATTCTGATGTAGAACCTTTGATATACAATTAGAAATTTGGTCTTTTGGTTATCGACTATTGGACCAATGACCCGTCACCTCCTTGTCTATTGGAATCTCTTTTTATATCGTCACTCCTCTAGATGACCTCTCTACAGATCCCCAATACATCATCCTCGATGTATTTCAGTTTCCTCTTCGGCGTCTCCTCAACTACACTCTTGGAATTCCTTCAAACAAATCCATCAAACAATTTTGATACATCAGGTCTATACAAACCATTCATGAACATACTTGTTGACACATCTAATATAAACCTCCTGATGCAATGTCAGATTTTGGCTTTCAGGACTTCCAAAATTTTGCTCATTTGATCATTGAACAAACTTTTGAAGAGGGATCTTTCAGATACCTATTAAAATATTTTCACTTGTCATTCCTTCATATCTTTGGATCTCAGTCTATGAAAAAACCTGAAACTTAACACAATATACATTAAACAAGACCTCCTATGACCGTCTTCTGATATGACTCCATGATGTGGCATTTAATACGATGGTTGAAAGTACAATGTTTAAGAGGACTAATCGATAATGCCATTACACTTCACTACAAAAACTTCTTTAATGCACGTATGGATCGTCTCACCACCTGATCTAAACTTGGACGAATAAGTCAACCTTGAACCTTGATACTACAAAATATTAACTACACTGATCTAAAAATACAATATGATTGAACATAGGTTTGGATAAATAGTTATCTTGAGCATTCCCCTTAGCGACTACTTGTGAAAATTTTCTTATTCACTGCTATCAAGTGTCTTCTATTTCTTCTCCTCTTACGAAGATAAAAAATATGACTACGACATTATATCATTCTCATATTCAAGGCTTCAATAAATTATCAAAGACAATCTCACACAAAGATAACTTGCTACAACAAACACTTCACATGAGTAATATCTATGGAAAATACAAAAAATGAAAACATTTATGATAACAATTTTTTAAAATTTCCTTTCATTTCTCTTCTTCCGATGTCATACTGTGTATAGATTATATTTCATATTCTTCATATTCATACATTTTCTTCACTCATTAGACCAACAACCAATATCTTTATTGAAAATATTTTTCTCATGATCAAAACATTAACTACCTTATACTCGGAATAAGCTAGCTATGGAGCAAACCTCCCTCCATCGGATGGAGGAGGAGCAAAGTCAACGTTGACTTTGCTCCTCCTCCATTGAGGTTTGCTCCATAGCTAGCCCACACCAATAATGCCAACTCTGAGGACCAGAAATAGTCAACTCGATCTCAATCTCCTCATAATGCCAATTCTGAGGACCGAAAATGATCTCGATCTCAATCTCCTGTATGATAAGGACCAGAAAATTACAAATGAAGACAAATATGGGTATAAACTGAAATATATTCCAAAATATAGGCCCTCACCACAAGTCCAAATTTGTGACTTTTTCAACTTGAATCTGCAATTTAAAATTTTGATTCCCTATAGATAATGCTCAGTAGTAGATTGAAGCGTTGAAATTCAAGCATCAAGGCTTTCATACGTGAGATTCCCAACAAGTTGAACTTCGAATGAAAAAACACAATGTTATTTTAGAAATTTTAATATTATAGATGGATTTCTGAGCTTTGATTCATGAATTTAGTAATCAAAACTTATAATTTTAACGATTCATCAAAATTCATCCTAGGCATTTGTAAAAAAAACTTCTACCAAAATCTGTTTGCTGCACGACTTACGTATTGTGCACGGCATGGCATATACGACAATGTGCAGCGCTTCGTTGACTTAATGTTTGTCGGCCTTGACACACCCAGTAATATTTTGTAACTTGTCGGCTGAGCTGTGGTCTAGCGGTTAAATCGGTGGGAGTTTCCATCACTAGCCCAGGTTCGATTCCCACAGGTGAGTCCTCAGAGTGACATCTTTCCTAGGAGTGATCAAAATATAAGTCCCCGACTCCGGCCAAAAAATCAAGGGGTGTTCTTGTCAAAAGAAATAAAAATAAATAAAAAAATATTTTGTAACTTGCAATAGGCAGAAAAGCCTTATAGGCTATTCTGTCCGGAGCTTAAGGCCGACCCCTTTTTTGTGTTCAAATTCTTCGGCTCTGACTCTTCCTGGAAACCATGATTGGTACTTATATAAATATGGCTTTTATGCAACCAATGTGTTCTACTTATTCTGATATCTTGTTATCCGCGCAATTAGGGAAGTATCCCATCCGAAAAATCAGCGAAATTGGGTAAAGAGTTGGCAAGAATCGATGACTTCAAGTGGGGCAACTGCGTTTGGAGCAAACAGAGGAGGCAATCAAAGAAACCCAAATGTAGTTTCTTCCATCTCTGTAAACTATTTTATGAATAAAAAGACATCAAAATTTTATTTGGGAATCATTTGTCTATCTCAGTTAATGGAAGTCCACCTAGTTTCTTTCCATCTCTTGTAAACTATTTTTTTATTAAACAGATCAAAATTTCATTTGGGAATCATTTGTCTATCTCTGTCAATGAAAACCTGCCTAGTTTTCCCTGTAATCATCTGATCATTGGTTTATTATATTGTTTCATTAATCAAATCAAGATATCCCTTATGGTCTTCTGGCCTTAAGGTTTAATTATGTTCTAGTTCCAATCGCAGTAGTAAGATTGGGCTCTGTTTACTATTGTCGTACAGAAATTTGATACTATTACTAATTCCATTTTCAATACAGCATGAATATTGTATAGTTGATTTAAATCCATTTTCTGGAGAGTATGGTGAGTATGATTATTGTATAGACATTTTATATTTGATTGTATTTCAATAAACTCATAACCCCAAAAAAATAGAATAAAAACATAAAGTATATTAAAAAAAGTATTGCGTACATTTATAAGTAAATTAGTGGCAAAATTTCGAAACAATGGATTACTTTTCTCCACTATTGAATTCTCTTGGGGCATAAACTTTTCTAAAATTTGAAATAAAATGTATTTAAGACATTTAGACTTCCCTATTCAAGTTCTTGTATATTTTTACTATATCAAATTGTATAAAATTCTAATCCAATTCATATACAAATATGGGGTACTATGGTTCCAAGCCTCTTCTTGCAAAGTTATATGTATTGGAACTTATTGTTCATATGTTTTCTATTCGGTAGTTTTGGCTTTCATGGTTTGCATCCAGTTGATAATTTCTTACTTTCCAATGTGTTCTATTTTAATTTTAATTTTGCTTTTTCAACATGCTTGTAATATTATTCATTTTATTTTGTGAAAGGTATCTTAATCTTTCTCTGGCAGGGATACTAAATGAAAGCTATATCAAGAGAAATTACTTGTACATTGAGTTCATTGTAGATCATTTCTCCTACTGAATGTTTCCATGTGACTGTGATGACTTCCAAATCTTCCTTACAGCAGTTTGTTCCTTTGGGAACTTGAACTTTTATGTTTTCATTGAAGAACGGAGCAGTCTACAAGCTGTTCTTCTTTATACTGGAAGCTTGCCATTTGAGGTTGTCCCTTTGGGAACTTGAACTTTTATGTTTTCATTGAAGAACAGAGCAGTCTACAAGCTGCTCTTCTTTATACTGGAAGCTTGTCATTTGGGGTTACTATGTTCATTTGGACATTGGTTGTGTATATTTGCATACCAGGCACTTTTATTTTGTCATTGAAAAACAGAACAGGTTACAAGCCACTCTTCTTTATATAGCGAGTTTGCTATTTTGGGTTACAATATTCCTTTGCATATTGGCTATGTATATTTGCATACCATCAATTATTGTCCTCCGTGCACAATCTATAATCTATACCAGCCTTAAACCCAAAATCTTGCTCCTGGTATTTTTGGGAGTATTGAAATAAGGCATTAAATATATAACAATAAAGAAACTAATAACAAAACATGGAAATTCAGTATTCAATTTAAACTTCTCCAAACCCCACCACAAGGTAGAGTATAACAATATAAGTGTTATTTATTATTTGTAATAAAACAGATTGATTCCTTGTTTCCGGAATGACAGTTCTATAATCTATACCATCCTTAAACCCAAAACCTTGCTCCCCGTATTTTCAGTTGTACTGAAATAAGCCATTAATATATAACAATAAAGAAATTAAGAACAAAGCATGGAAATTCAGTATTCAATTTATACTTGTCCAAACCCTGAAGCATTTCTCCAACTATTTTTTTTGTGTACTAGAATTTACTCTTCTCATTTTATCACTCCAAACAAAATTATCAAAAAGGGGGGAGAGACAGAGATAAACTAAGCATTTACATCCAAATTCAAAGAATTTTATGCACATCATAAGACCTTAAAATGTGTTTAGTGTGTCATAAAATGAGAATTTTATGCTCTAAGTAGATCACCGTGAATAAGAAGAGTAAGAAGTAAGGAAGAAACATATTAACATTTGCATATACACTGTTAAATCAAAAATCTTTCTCAGAAACTTAAACCCTTAATCCAAATATTTTTCTATGGTAGTACTTACTACGACTTACTATAATTCCTCTACCTGCAAAATCAAAACAGCAGAAGAAAAACAACATAACTAAGCGTCCAAATATGACGCCTACAATGTCTACACCATCAAATACCATTGTCAAACATTTAAGTCTTCCTACAACTTTCAGAACTCATATTTCTAAAAACAAAATTTACCTGATAATTTTTATGACCTGTCGTGGCGGCATATCCTCTTTCTGCGTCTTGACAAATCCGAATTTCTGCTTATCGTCGTATCTTTTAGCATTGAGCTACATCCATTTGCGAGCCTTCTCTTCCAGCATGGCCTCGACAAAATTTAGAGGAGGGCTGTAAAATGGATGTTGTTGTTGTTGCTGTTGCATTCTTGTATGCGGTTGCACTGATGGCATTGTGTCGGGGGGAGCCATGTGAGAGCTCCCCACTCCTCATGGGTTCCACATTTTCTGTTGCTCCAAAAATACCCTACGAGCTTAAAACCCTAGTCAGCATCGAGAAGAAATGCAGGAGGACACAGAAACACGAAACCACAGAAAAAGGAGGATACATGGTGAATTTTTATTAGCTGCAATGACGATGAAATGAACAATGTTCTAAAACTAAACTTTTGAGAAAAACGCCTTACGGCGTAACTATGGGTCTACTTGCATTGGAGCAGGTTTGCCCATCATGACAGAAGGGGAGCCAATCATTCCCTGCTGATGTGGCGATTGGGGGCATCGAAGGAGAAGGGTAATAAAAAAAACCCTCAGGGGGAATGCCACCTCTGGAAAACCCTAAACCCAAACCCTCCTCCTTGAGTTCGTCCCTAGGAATAATGTGCACCAAGAAATCGAATATGTTAGTTCTAGTAATGGCAGCCGCAATGTCATTCTTCTACAGCGTTCTCCATTTGTTTTCCTCGATGTGATTCCATGAGCGTAGGGTAATCTCGAGAATGAACATCTCATAGGCCTTAGCGAACAAAATGGGGGCCTCTGCCGATATCATGCGGACATCCTCGTCGGCCTTCATGATTTGCTTGATTCGAGCAAGGGGCTGCTGGTGGTTCTTAAAGTTGTTAACCTGGTCGATCTCCCAGGTCTTGGAAAAAAGAGCGGGGGCCTCCACCGATATCATGCAGACATCCTCGTCGGCCTTCATGATTTTCTTTATTCGAGCAAGGGGCGGCTGGTGGTTTTTCAAGTCGTTAACCTGCTCGATCTCTTGCATTTGGAAATCCCAGAACATGTGGAGTTGCTGCTGCTGCATGTGATGGTGGTGGAAGGCCTACTGGCCGCCACTCTGGTGGAGACCTGGCTGCGACGGTGGCTGTTGTCCCACCTGCCCCTGCATGCCCATAGACAGAGGGGGAGCAGCTGCTTCACCCGGATAGATATGAGGCATGCCTTGCGGCGATACTCCATTCGAATATCTCTGCTCTGGTAGAAGAAGCTTCGCATTGTCCATAAAATTTGGACGTATATTTCGAGGAAAGAAACTTTCAGAACATGCCGGGAAGAAAACTTTAGGAACATGAAAATAAAAACCCGCCTTAAAACCTCATGTCCAGGTAACACGCTGCGGAATTTTATTGCATAAATTGACAACGATACTATAGTGGTAAGTTATTTTAAAATTGAATAAATAATATAAAAAAATTATTTTAAAATTAAATAATTAATAATAATAATAAAATTATAGATATTATTATAAGACTTTATACCTATATAATTAATACTTAATATCTGTATAATGCTTTCATATTCAAAAAGATATATTAAAAATAATGAATTAAATCCCCTATTGATATATTTAAATTTTTCTCAACACTACTTATAAGACTTTCATATTCTAAGTATAATGATATCTTAACATATAACTTACTATCATATAAATATAATGCTTATAACATGAAATTAAAAAGTTAATGAAATATTATAGCTTTACCAAAGCTTCTTAAACATTGCTTTTTTAAGAGCAAGTTCAAAATCGAACGACACTTTTTATTATTAATAATAATAATAATTTGATTTCCTTTGACCAAATTGAAATTAAATGACTTTTCTTAATGAATCTTTAATAAAATATAAGCAGCATCTTCTCAATCTAACATATGAATGGAAGAGTAGCTTCACTCAAGTCAAAGTCTTTATATGTCCATTTTCATATGTTTATAAGCTCTTAAAATCAATTAATCACGCCACCAAACTTATCAATGCGAGAGTTGCAACATGAATTTGTCTTTTGCCCTTATGAGTATTGCCTTTCATGGATTGCTCACTGAGCTGTCAATTGTACATTGGAAGAAAATAGATATGTAGCAGTGGAAGGGAAATAAGAGAGAATCTTTTGGTCATAGATTTTACTTGGAAAAACAATTTCCAAAAGTTAGTTATATGACGACCAAGGTTGTCTATTTTAAATTAAAGAAGTATTCCTATATATGCACATATGAAGAAAAACTGCTTACATGTTTTTGTATTTACGTGAAAGTTATCTATTTTAAGTTAAAGAAGTATTTCTATATATACATATATGAAGAAAAATTGCTTGCATGTTTTTGTTTTGTATTTGCGTATATATAGAGGCATTTCACTTGTGCCCTTCTGTATAAGTTGAGTAAAAAGTCAAATCCTATTTGAATAGACTTGAAGTTATAGTAGAGATTTAAACTCGGAAACTAAATTACTCCTATACATGTAAATCACAGATCTGGTTGCTTCACAGTTTGTGCCCCCTCATCAATGCAGGGAACTACTTTCTTCCAAAACCAGTGCTTTCTCCATAGAAGAATCATTTCTTCAATTGGTACACCCTTAGTTTCTGGTAAGAAGAAGTATATGAAGACAATCATGATACAGATCCAACCTGCAAAGAATAGAAAAAAACCATAGTTGGAAGTACATAAAAGAGATAAGAAGGCCTATGCAATTGCAAATGTAAAAAGAAGGTTCACAGAAATAGTTATGGCATGTCCAGCAGAGTGGGTTTCCAGTGGGAAAATTTCACTTGGCACAATCCATCCAAGAGAACCCCATGACCACACAAATGCAGCCACAAATAAACAAATGGCTGTTACCAACAATGCTGAGAAGCCCTTGGATAGTTGTTTGTCTCCTCCAAAATTTAAGCCCAAGATTATGCCGACAGCAACCTATGAACAGATAAGATGATGTTACTATTGATGAATCCAACAGTAAACAATCCCATGGGTAAAAAAAATTCTCCTTAATCTGCTACTAAGCTTTTTTGAATGAGACAGTAATAATGTGAATAAGGGTTTTTTCTTCCAGTGAAGCCAGATATCAAGATTAAAGCAGTAGTTTGGATTTTAGAACTCTAAAAATAGGTATACATGTCCTTCTTGCACACGAAAGGCCTATGGACTCCCTCTTTACAAGCTGCCTATTGGAGGTGGTTACAATGCTTTCTGATTTAATTAGAGATTTTAATGACCAAGTTTTGCCCTACACTTAAAGGAATTCCTTTAAGGAGTACTACGAAGTTCTGTGCTGAATAAAGTAAATCAAGAAGACAATTGAAGCATGTTTGTTCAAGCTTTCTTCTCACCAACTCAACTAATGCAAGAAAGAAGTCAGGATTCCGATTTCAACTCTAAAAATGTAAGAGGAACAGGCCACAAAAGCACTCAAGCACATACAGTTGCAACCGACTCAACATAAGAGAAATCATAATATTTGGAGCTTTGTTTCACTGGTGTAGAAATAAGGCATTGATGCAATTCCTACAATTCAAACCTTTTTTAACCTAATAATCAACGATGACAAATCATAAAGTGCATTTGGCTTCTCGATTTGATGAACAGGAAACCTCCCAGAAATGCAGAGAATCTGGTTTTGCATAATATTTGGAGCTTTGTTTCACTGGTGTAGAAATAAGGGACTGATGCAATTCTCACAATTCAAACTTTATTTTACCTAATCATCGATGACAAATCATAAAGTGCATTTGGCTTCTGGATTTGATGAATAGGAAAGGAAACCTCCCCAAAAAATGCAGAGAATTTGGTTTTCCTTTCCTCGTAGGTACCTCCCTAGCTATGATGAAAATATTTCCCAAAATATGCAGAGAATCTGGTTTTCCTTTCCTCGTAGGTACCTCCCTAGCTATGATGAAAATATTTCCCAAATTATGCAGAGAATCTGGTTTTCCTTTCCTTGTAGGAACCTCCCTAGCTATGGTGAAAACATGGGTGCTGAAAACAGGGGTTTGTAATAAGCATGGAATTATGTTTGAACCCTGGGTTTTTTCATGTGAAAGGCCATGTTTAGGATGTATACTGACATGCTAGAAAACAAGATGCAACAAAATCTGAAAAAAAGGCCTACACTGTGTCAGTTTTCCTCTTACCTAGCATACTATCATCTGAATGCAACCACCAAGAAGCAAGGGTCTACGCCCCCACCTGTCGACAGTGGCAATTGATACCAGGGTGGAAAGTACCAGAATAGCTCCTGTCAATATAGATGAATAAAGGGAAGCATTTGCACCAAAGCCCAAACTTCCAAAAAGAACAGGAACATAGAACAATATCAAATTGATTCTAGTCAAGATTTGAAACATGGGCATGAAAATGGCCATCACTAACTGTGGCCGATTCCTCCTCTCAAAAATATTCCTGAATGGATGTTTGATGGCATTAGCCAATTCACTTACATCCACCATATCAACATACTCTGCATCTACATGTTTGGTTCCCCCGGTCTTCTGTAGGATAGCACAGCCTTCGTCTAGATGGCCACATTCTATCAAACTGTTCGGGGTCTCAGGAAGGAAGATCCCTCGAAGAGCTCTGCTCCGGTAGAAGAATATTGGCATTGTCCATAAGATTTGGACGTATATTTTGAGGAAAGAAACTTTCAGAACACGCCCGGCGGAAGAATCTTGGCATTGTCCATAAGATTTGGACGTATATTTTGAGGAAAGAACTTTCAGAAAACGCCGGGAAGAAAACTTTAGGAACACGAAAATAAAAACCCGCCTTAAAACCTCATGTATGGATAACACCTGGCGGAATTTTATTGCATAAATAGACGACGATGCTACAGTTGTCTCAAAATCAACTTCTGAGAGAAAACGCCTAATGACGTAAAAATTGATTTTTTTTTATATAAATAAGGTCATTCTCTTTTTAACACACATGTATATAATGATCCTTTATATATATATATATATATATATAAAGTCGTTGATTTCTTTTATAAATAAGGTCATTCCTTTTTTAATACACATGTATATAATAATCCTTTGTAAAAGTGATATATAACTATAAATATATGTAATATGGTATCGATTAATCAGTTAGGAATAAATTTATTCCATTGTTTTTTTTCCTAAAGGTAAACCAAAATTTCTAATTCACGAGGTGATATATATATATATATTAAGATAAGTGATTTTTTATTTTTATAAGCAAGTTTTAATAAAATCGGTCGGATGATTTCATATTTTGAGGTTAAATAAAAAAAAATTGTGTGTAAGTTTGCAATGTATTAATTAGTTATACAAAAAACGGTACAGAATGTACATAATGTAGTATTTAGGATAGATGAGTGGGGTGGTCTAAACCTTCCACCTCAATCCGTCAAAAACAGAAAATCCAACAGTGGTTGTATGAGGAGGCACAATAACCCATACATCAAATGGGGGCCTGTTGCATAGTTAACATGTTTATACAAAAATTACAGTGTCTATAAAAAAAACCACAATTACCCATGCATAATATGGGGGGCTATATCAAAGTTTACGTATCAGGATTGTTTATGAGAAACCCATAAAGTCGGTAACAACATATACTAGATATAAACACAAGTCATCAGCATGAAGAAAAAACTGAAAAGAACCAAGCTCACTGCGGAGGGTCGCTGGTGGTAGCAGCAGGGTCCTGCGTCTCCTGGATTTCTTCCAGAATTAGACAGGCTCCGTAGAGTTCCTCATCCATTGAAGGTTCACTAAGCTTAGATAGGAGGGGAACAGTTTTGCAGACATAATCATTAGGCTCACGTACCCGTTTAGGATGCTGAGTAATGGTGGACGAAATTGAAAAAGGCACAGTTGGTGACTGTGCTGTGGCATGAACCGAGCCAACGTTCATTGACCCTGATGAAACCATAAAAATCTACCACTTCCACCATCACCTGTCGAGCCGAGCCCCATTGCTAATTTTTCCATGCGGTCATTGCATCTCTGTGAGTGATTACAGTATCCAATTCCAAGATCTTGGACTTAGCCTGTAGTACAGAACTTTGAGTATGATTCCATGTTCCAATCATTTCCTCCATTAGCGAACTCATCATGTTTTTAACAATCCAATAGTGTTTTGTACTTCCACCATCAATTCCACGAGCAAGGTTTTCATGGACCAGCCTGGTTTCCCAGTCGTCGATCAGATTACGGACCGACACGGTAATCCCATTATCATATCCATCCACCCGTAATAGATGTGCTCCCCATTAGGCTCGGTCGCGACCACTGCTAGCTCGATGATGCGTACCATGTTATTGAGACATAATACATTAGTTCAGTCGCAGAACAAAGACCAACAATGGTGGGCAGGATGGCTCACTCAACAAAAATTAGGGAGAACAGGAGTGCACATAGGACAGACCATACAGGAGCAAGCCGAACCAAAAGAGAAGGAGAAGAACCAATATCAAGGCCAGAGCTCTGATCATAGGAAGAGATCGACGTAGTGGTATCAAAAGCTTCATGTCCATGATAATATCTTTGGATGGCTTATCAACCATTAATGGGGAGTCAAGGGGGTAGTACTCCTTCTAGTCCCTAACAGGGTCGAACCGCACTATGGCCAGCAGATGAAGTGACCGTAGGGTCATATTCGGCATTGGCTGGTAAATGTTGGTGTCTTCCATCTTAGCAGATGCGTGTTGACAGAGCATCATCATCCGAGACCAATTAATGCTGCCTTGGAAGGAGGGAAGGTTGATGAAGGTGGTGAGCCATACAAACCTTCATGGCATTCCCGCGCGTAGGAGTGTCATCTCGGGATTGACACATGTCTTCCAAATATGGGTTGGATGAAGTAGTCGACACACATCTGTCAATAGTAGACGTGATGGAAGTATCAACTATGACCCCAACATTTAATGCAAATGATGACCGACCTATCCTGCCTCGGAATCTAGGCCCACGTTAGCTGTGCGTAATAAGTGCAGTGTAGATGGCAGAGGGTTGAATTGGATGTTTGATCGTGGTTCTGCCACGTTAGCATGGCCATGGTCCATGCCATCATTGACAACTAAAATTTTGTCACTCGCATCCAAGGTAGAGGAGTCTTTGTTGGCCAAAAGTTTTCCCTTGTTGACCAAACTCAAGTTGGTAAAGCTGCTAAGTCCTCCCTTCTTCAATGATGAGGATTGGAGAATTCCTTCATTTTCCAGGAAATTTGCTACTGAATTAGCGGAGCATTTCACATGGTAAAAAGATATGGCCCGATTGTGTGAGAGTAGGAATCCTAGACGCGAGAGACTGTACTCTAGATTCCAATTGGTACTCGGGATATATTTTGCAAATATGAGATCCATGCATTAGCTTGTACACCATATCAAGGATAATCTAAGAGTCCCCTTCCATAATAAGAGGAAAAAAGTTTCCTTCAATGGAAATTTCAATTCCGCCGATGATACCCTCAAGCTTAGTCATGTTGTTGTTGTTGTGACCAATATTTCCATGATAGATGAGTAGGATATTTCCTTTATGATTTCTAAAAATGCCTCCAAATTACCTGGAAATACCAGGGTTTGATTTTGACACTCCATCAAAATTGAGTTTTAGGAACCCTTGGTAGGGGGTCCTAAAAGGTAGGGTGAGCAATGATGACCCTTGAGCTAGAGGGCCCTACTAGGGGATAGACGAAAATTCCAATTATCCAGCAGTATATGCTTAGGGGGAGAGACAGAAAAATCAATTAGAGTCCAAAGCCTAATAGAGAGTGTTTCCTAAAGGTTTTTGGTGATGATTTCCCAGAAATCCTCTAGAGTGTTGTGTTTGTCTGAGAAAATGCAATGATTCCTTTCTTTCCGGATATTCCAAATAAGGAAACCAGGAATGAGTTCCCAAAGAAGATTGAGAATGGAGCTTAGAAAGGGGTTAACATCCCATTGCTAAAGAGTTTCCATGATATTACATTTTACTCGCATGGAACGACGCATTTTCTCAGCCACCTTATCCCATAACTCACTAGCAAAAGATCAAGAATCCAGAAGATGATCAACAAATTCAGAGTGCCTGTTACAGATAACGCACTATGAAGGTCAGAAGAAGCCTCATTTGAGAATATTGTCCCACATAAGAATACGTGTGTGGGACAGTAACCAAAGAAAAGTAGATAATTTGGGCCATAGCTTTGGATTCCATATTTTCCTCCAATTTGTGAGAGGAGGCTCCCTCTGATGTGAAATGGAGAGAGAGTACGCTTCCTTCACCGTGTAAATTCCTGAGGGTTTGTAACCCCATCTTAGTGTTAGATTTTTATCATTCAAGCTAGCATTATGATCTTAGGATCTTTATCTAAGAGAATAACATGCACAGCAATAAAACACAAGAGACAAGAGACACAAATAATTTTCCTCGGGGAAAACATAAAGGAGAAAACCCCGCAACTTCCTCAGAGATAGAATCAGCACCAAAAGTAAAACCCGAAAACATAAAGATGATCTCCTGACAGCAGCAGTCTCTCTCTTGTCCCAACAACTTCTCCTCTCACTCATGTGCCCCAATGAGTGAGTGTGTATGTGATAAATAGAGAGGCTCACTCTCTATTTATATTCTTTCGTTCACTTGAAACCCACTCCAACATGTCGACCTCACTTAACAATTACTTATTAGAGCTGACATCTCTAGGAGTGTCTAATAACCCTAGTGCCCCATAGCTTGTGGGGACTTTGCCTCCTTCGACCAACAAGGAGGGTTATCCTTAACACAATGGTGGGGACTATTGCCCTGACTTGCAATGACTCACCTAGGGTCGACTTCTCTAGGATATTCTAATAACCCTAGGGCCCCACAACTGTGGGGACTTTAACCCTTTACCAATAGGAGGGTTACCCACAATGACTTGACATGACTTGTTTACATTATAGAACCTCCCGATAGGAACATTGGGGCATGACATGACTCAAATACATTACAGACACATCCTGGAATAAACATCGGGGTACAATACATAAGATATACGGATGAATAAATTCCAAAGTTACAATTACATCAACACTTAGGATGCCAGGGCCACGCTTGATACGTATCCGTATTTGCAGAATTTCCTTCCAAATGGTCTCCAAGTGCTCGTACTCAAGTCTAGTTATCCAGTTGTTGGGAGTTTTCCAATGTCGAAAAGGGTAAGAGGTATCCTCCATCCACAGGTGCTTCACAAGCGTATTGAGATTTCGCTAAGTATATACTTGAATATGTTCTTGCGTAAAGAGACTTCTAAGGCTAGGGAGTTTCTCCCAAGTGTCGTTCCATAGGAGAGCATGGATTCCATCCTAAATTTCCCAAAAGCTATGTTGTTGTATTAGATCTTGTTGGGTGTTAGAGGCTTTCCAGATTGAGGAACCTGGAGAATCCAGGTCGAATCTAGGTCGAATCTTATGAGAGTATAAGGGGTGTGATTTTGATAATACTTGTAATTCAAGAGTTTTTCCCAAAGAGAATGATTTTGCGCTATCCATTTCCACCAAAGCTTGGCCGATAAGACCTGGTTACTTATTTATGGATCTCGTATCCCAAGCCCTCCTTCAAGAATAGGGAGACAGACCTGTTTCCATCTTACAAGAGACCACCTTTTCTATTATTAGTACTTCCCCAAGGAAATTTCATTTTGGATTTTTTTATATGCTTGAGGACCCACTTAGGAGCCATGAGAACCAAAAAATATAGAGAGACATGGATTGCAAGACAGATTTGAGAAGGACAAGACGACTTGGAAGATTAAGGGAATGGAAGGTCTAAGAAGTTATGCGAGTTTCCAGTTTATTCAAAAGTTCTTTCCAAGAAGTGTGCTTGATAGCGGAATCAAAGAGTGGAGCTCCAAGATATTTTGAAGGTAAAGTAGCCACATGTATATTGAGAATTCGGGAAATATTGCTTTGACTGATGATACTGGTGTTATAGAAGAAAAGTTGAGACTTAGCAAGATTGATGGAGGTGCCCGAAGCTTTAGAGAAGGTATTTAGAATGGACTTCAAAGTGCATTCTTCCTTAATCGAAGGATGGCCAAAAAGGATATTTTCATCCACAAATTGTTGATAAACATTGGAAGGATCTCCATGGATAGAGATACCACGTAAATAATTAGAGAGTAAGGCTGCTTTGAGCATTCTTCCTAAGAATTCAAACATTAGAATGAAAAGAAAAGGAGAGAGCGGATCTCCTTGTCTTACCCCATGAGAGGGGGTGAAGGTGGAAGAGGGTGTTCCATTGACCAAAATAGAGTAGAACGCAGAAGAAATTAAAGCCATAACCCAATTGGTCTAGGCTCGATAGAAGCCAAAAGCAAGAAGAGTTCTATCAATGAAACCCTAACTCAATTTGTCAAAAGATTTGGAGAAGTCCGGCTTGAGAAGCATCCACGGGGTTTTGTAGTTTTTCAAGGAGTGAGTAATTTTGTGTGCTAGAATAATGTGATCTAGTATATGATGGCCCTCCACATAGCCAGATTTCTCAGGGGAAATTATTAAAGGAAGCAGAGGTTTAAGGTAATTGGCTACCACTTTGGAGATTATTTTATAGGTGACATTACACAGAGATATAGGACAGAACTTACCAGGATGATTAGCTCTAGCCTCTTTTGGGAATGAGAGTTAGGTGAGTAGCATTGAGGGAGGGGAGAACCCATTGTTTCTTCCTCTATTCTTCAATAATGTCTATATCATCATTTTTTAGCATATCCCAGCAATGATTGAAGAAATTTATGGTAAAACTGTCTGGACTTCTACTTCCTGCATGGAGATGGGTTTCATAAGTGAAGCATTGTGCTCCTTAGTGACAAGAGTAGGGACATGTACTAGGACCTTCTGAAAGGATTCTCCTTTTTTTTTCATTAGGTTTAGTTAGCATGTTTTTATAGAACCCCAAAAGTTCTTTTTCCAAGTCTACATGCTCTTCCAAGATGGAGCCATCTTCAGTTTTGAGTCTTATAATCATGTTTCTCATTCTGTACTAGAGGGTGGAATGGTGAAAGAAGGTAGTATTTATTTCCCCCTATTTAAGCCAGTCGACTCTAGACTTATGTTGCCAAAAAAATTATTCTTGTTCACAACGTTGATTGAGGCAAAGCAGTAGATCATTTTCTTTATTTTTAAGTTCAACGGTGTACCCAGTATCCATAATGCTATGTTGCATAGTTTCCAACTCATGCTGGATGGCTTATTTGTCTTTGAAAATGTTTCCAAAAGTACATTTATTCCATTTATGAAGGTTAGACGGGAGAATCCGAAGTTTCTGATGCATGATGGACATTTTGGAACATCATGTGACGTGCATGTTGGTCCACCATTCTTCCATAGTAATATTGAAGTCTGCATGCTTAAGCTAGATTTTTCAAAACAAAAAGGGCGAAAGAGGGGAGTACCTAGACTGTGCCAGGAAAGGCAGACGGGACAGTGGTCAGAACTAGCAACGGGAAGGACGCCCGAACCCAATATACCCCCAAGATTTAGGGTATTATTAGATATGAGGAATCAATTAAGATGTTTGGAAATGTGGTGCATGCCTCATCTCTTATTATTCTAGTTGAAGAAGCCAGAGGCCGGAAGGAGATCAATAAGGGAATTATTGGACACAAAATATTTAAAGGCCTGATCGACCTTGGAGAGGGAATGAATTCCCCCTTTATTTTCCTCCAGAGTGGGGATCATGTTGAAGTCACCTCCAATAAGAATGGGGGAATCGGAGTGAGAATGCACAAGACAGTCAAGATATTGGACGAATTGAATTTTGAGAATGGGCGGTTGTAGCCCATACGTGTTGATGAGATGACCTTTAATAATGGTGCCAATGATATGAAAGATAGAAGATAAAGAATGTGCGGTAGAATCAAAGTGACTAAGAGATACCTGCATGAAATTCTAGATGATGGCTATACCTCCCAAGGATCCTTTAGCATCAATGGCCATGTTCTGACTGCCTTCCCAATTTTTGGTAAATAGCTTCACAAGATCTTCAATCAAACATTTGGTTTCTTGGAGGAAGAGGATAGAAGGTTTGTCCTACATAATTTTTCTTTTTAGCATTCTGTGTTTAGAAGTTCCGTTGAGGCCGCGGATGTTCCAAGAGATGAGCTTCATGGGATACCTTGGGAAGCAGAGGAGAAGAATTTTGTTAGCTGAGCATATTGGTCTGAATTTATGAGCGCATTTCCAAGTCTGTTTAATTGCTACAAGTTAGTTTTACGGCTTCTTTTCTTGTTCTCGTTAGGCATTTTTTGTTTAGCTTTTTGCGACGGGTGATAGACCCCAAGCTTATTCTGTGCTTTGGCCTTGACAAGAGCTTCCTGGAAAAGTTTTATTTTCCAAGTGCAAGCATCCTCCATACTTCTGAGATCAAGCTCCCCCAGATCTTGATCTTTTAGGTCTTCATCCATAAATTCCTAAGCACAGCTAAACGTGAATCTTGAGGATTCGATGAAGACATTAGCCCAGGTTTAGTTGCTATATCACTACGATTTCCTTGAGCTGGAATATTTTCTGATTCCATTGAGCGCTCAGATGATTGTGGAGGCGTATGATCTTAAATCTTGGAATTGTTGATGTTGGTGTCCATGTGCTTCACTTCAGATGAAGTTTAACCATGATTGTTCAGGACATCGAAGTTTTTACTAGTAGTAGGAATATCCTCTTGAAATTTTTATGGCCCATCTTTCCGATGGTAACATTTTTTTTCCCATTTTCTTGAATCCTTCTACATCTAGCTCCCCATTCTTGGGGTTGGTTTTACACCGTATCCGATGTAATGGATAATCTTTATCTGGATTAAGTTAGCCTGTATCTAGGCCTAGGGAGGAAAATGTCCCATCTTCATAATAATAATGTGTAAATGTATAATAATTGAATGGATGATAAATTACAATGGATATGGTTGCCTTAAATATGGCGTGGCCATCACATATTGAAGAGACACTTCTCTTCATAAACTATAGTTTAATATTATTAATTACTATTAGGAATAGTTAGATATTTATTACTATTTTATTGTTGTAACATTGCCTTCCCCTTAGGAAAGCTTTGTCCTCAAAGCTTAGATTATTGTTGTCGTCTTTTCATTCTCGTTTTGT
>LPNX010774491.1:883139-893351 GCA_001517045.1 Pseudotsuga menziesii
CTTTATGTATACCGGTTTTCGTAAGTTTATTCCATCATTTAGACACTCAGACGTTGCATCCACAAAAACATATACCTTATAATTTGTCCCAAAAATAAAAAGTGCCCGTTAAAATTTATCTAACTTTACATAGTTAACAACATTTTCAATAGAAAAAAAAATATATATTTGGAAAGGTCATTTAATTTCTTACATTTCTTGTTTTTTACTGATCGCAAGATTCATTGTGTAAGTGTCTCAAAATATGGCATGCAAGTTGATGGATGTCTGTTTTTTCAGTTTTGTATTGCATCTAACACGCCAAAAGAGACCCTCAACTTCTTGCACACACCCGTAAGTAAGTAGAGTTGAAGTTAAGCTAATAGTTGTCGAATCATTGGAGTTAAGATAATAGTTGTATCTAATAGTTAAGCTAATATAAATCTATTGTAGTTAATGAAAGAGCTATGAGTTATCATGACTTCTAGCTTCCAAATGGAGTTAGAGTAAGTCTTATGCACATTAAGTGGAATCCCAATTGGTAGGTGGAGTTTAAGTGTCACATGACTTGCACAATACCATGCCTTTAAGTGCAGTTATCACACTAGTTCAGAGGAATTTATTAAGAGTTTGAACTATTTTATTTGGAGTTGGACTCTTACATGACTGCACATTAGCTAGACTCCTAGATGCCAAATGCACTTGGACTAAGCCGTAAGTAATTAGAGTTGCAGTTAAGCTAATAGTAGTAGAATCATTGGAGTTAACATAATAGTTGCATATAATAGTTAAGCTAATAGTTATCTAATATAACTTTGATTAGAGTTGAAGTTAAGCTAATAGTTCTAAACACATTTGTGTTAAGCTAATAGTTGTATGTAATAATCGATGGCGTTAAGCTAGTAGTTGTATCTAATAATCCAATAGTTCAAGATTAATTTTAATTTTTAGAACTATCACTAACTCTAATTATCACATGTTAATTAAATTATTTTTTATTTTGTTGAAATTATTAATTATTAATTTTGGACGACACTCATATAATCAGTACACTTGTCTCGTTGTCATTTAATCTTGGACGACTACCATAAAATCAATCTGGACAGTACACTTGTCTCATTCTCTTCGGTAGATGAAAAAGCATAGATGGTATTCCACCCCAAAAGTCTAACATATATAAGCCTATCGACCTCCTTCATACAAAAATAATTTGATTTTCAATAAGATTTACTATCGACGTAAATATACATTCATACAGAAATAATTTCATTTTCAATCAGATTTGTTAGCTCCTTGATCCGTCACGGGCACTCATAAAGATGGCAGTTAGGTCCTTCTTAGTCTTTGCCAACGATAGGTCAATGATAATTGATACCCTAGAATGTCTTTGACCTGAAAAAGACAAAAGACAAACTTAGGCATCTCAAGTCTTTGAAGATTTGAGATTTTTTTTTCAAATTTAAGTAATGAGCCCAACTACTTAATGTACCATGGTAAGCCATACGATAAATATGACATTAAAAAAAATACCTTTCATACAGAAATAATTTCATTTTCAATGAGATTTGCTAGCTCCTTGATCCGTTACGGGCACTCATAAAGATGGCAGCTAGGTCGTTCTTAGTCTTTGCCAACGATAGGTCAATGATAATTGATACCCTAGAATGTCTTTAACCTGAAAAGACAAAAGACAAACTCAGGCATCTCAAGTCTTTCAAGATTTCAGATTTTTTTTTTCAAATTTAAGTAATGAGCCCAACTACTTAATGTAGCATGGTAAGCCATACGATAAATATGACATTAAAAAAATATATCTTCATACAGAAATAATTTCATTTTCAATTCACGGGCACTCATAAAGATGGCAGCTAGGTCGTTCTTAGTCGTTGCCAACGATAGGTCAATGATAATTGATACCCTAGAAAATCTTTAACCTGAAAAGACAAAAGACAAACTTAGGCATCTCAAGTCTTTCAAGATTTCAGATTTTTTTTTTCAAATTTGAGTAAGAGTAAAGTTGAGTGTTTTTTTTTTCAAAAATAAACCTAGGAAGTTTTGGATGGTTAAATATTTCTAAAAAAAAGCTATTTATGGAAACGTTGGAGAGTTGAATATTTCTTTTAAAAACAATTTATGAAAATTTTGGAGTACTTTCATGATTCATGGTAAAAACAGGTTTTTCCTAGTCTTTACAACGATAGGTCACATAATTGATGTCATAGAATTATGTCTGTAACATGGGAAGACAAAAGACAAATTTAGGCATCAGAAGTATGTGAAGAGTCACATAATTGATGTCATACAATGTCTCTAACATGGGAAGACAAAAGACAAATTTAGGGATCAGAAGTATGTGAAGTGTTGTGTAGATAGAAGATATGAAATCTTTGGAGAAGCGTTGAGATGTATATAGAGGAGGTATAGAAATTTTAATCTCAAGTTTTAGAAGAGGAGAGCAGTTGAGTTGTGCAGAGAGGAGATCTCTAAGTAGGTTGCAACTATTCCAGATTGAGTGTGGTTGAATAGAAAGTTCTAGAAATCCTAGAGAGTTGGGCTGAGTGGAAAGATCCAGAAATCCTAAAGTTGTTAGCAACTATTCCAAATTGAAGTTGTGGATAGGAAACAAAATTCTTAAGTAGCACCAACTAGTGCGTAGAGAAAAACAATGGATGAATTTTGGAATCCTTAGTTTTTCAATTCGGGTAGCCTAGACGTACAGGAGGGATTATTTATAGTCATTTCGTAGCCACGACATCCTATTTCATCTAATCGAGCACAGTCACTACCTTTGGTTACATAGTGGTGCAGTGGGCAAGATGGCCATGGCCATGCCTTTGTCTTCATTGAGTGGCCCTCATCTTTTCACTCTCAACAGTACTTGTATCGATACACAATGCAGTCCACGTTTCTTGATCAAACAGAGAAGCATAAACCTACGATCTGGCAAGCACATAGTTTAATTAAGTTTTATAGTAAATTTTCCCTCTCGTAACTTAGTGTCAATTCTGCTTCTTGGTGTTTTTGAATTTGCAGGTTCAAGCAAGTCGATCATTGCTTGTGTTGGGGAAGACACAACCTCCCTTTCTAATGTGTCTGATAAATGGAATGGTATGCTTACTCTCGTGCACTGAGTCAAAGAATCCAAAAATAATTTATAGGTTTCCAACATCGCGCCAACTGATTAATTTCGCCATTTTTATTGAATGCCTTCAGATTTGCTCTCTGATCCTACATTAGCGAAACGAGAATTTCCTCCAGGATTTTGGAAGGATGATATTATTGATTCTATAATGTCATCTAGCAAGGTTGGTATTGTCAGCAGCTTTTAGCTACATGTTTTGTTTGTAAAATATTAATATTAATTACATATTTTCATAGTTACATGTTTTGTTTGTAAAATATTAATATTAATTACATATTTTCATAGTTACATGTTTTGTTTGTAAAATATTAATAATAGTTACATATCTTCATAATATAGTATGGTTGACGGTAATTTATTTTAGGGCGCTGTGGCGGACGAGAAGCGTGTGGAGACATTAATATCTGAGATTAAGAGTATGTTTAGAGATATGGGCGATGGGAAAACGAGTCCCTCTGCGTATGACACGGCTTGGGTAGCAAAGATTCCAGCAGTTGATGGATCTAACCAGCCTCACTTTCCAGAGACACTCGAATGGATTCTCCGGAATCAATTGAAAGATGGCTCTTGGGGTGAAGAGAACTACTTCTTAACATATGACAGACTACTAGCTACTCTTGCATGTATTATTACTCTCACCATATGGCGGACTGGCGAGGCACAAGTCCAGAAAGGTTTGCAGATATTATTTTATTTTCAATAATAAAGTTATGGTATGGTCTGTCTTTTTGGTAAAAAGAGGTGTACCCTGTTTCCGTGCGATTCATTTTTACAGTTTTAAATAGTTTATCCATATCTGGCAGGTATTGAATTCTTCAAGAAACACATTGTAATGATGGAGGATGAAGCGGACAATCACCGGCCAAATGGATTTGAAATTGTGTTTCCTGCTATGCTAAATGAAGCTAATGGCTTAAACTTAGATCTGCCTTATGAATTGCCATTCATCCAACAAATCGTTGAGAAGCGGGAGGCTAAGCTTAGAAAGTTGGTCAAATTCTGATCATGATACTCATTGCCATGTCTCAATCTCATTATTAATTACCTTTACCGTTGTGGGTTATGGATATCAGGATTCCCACCAATACTCTCCATACCATTCCAACTACATATTTGTATTATTTGGAAGGCCTGCAAGAAATAGTAGACTGGGAGAAAATAATCCAACTTCAATCTACGGATGGATCATTCCTCAGCTCACCCACATCTACAGCAGCTGTATTGATGCGTACAGCAAACACGAAGTGCTTGGAGTTTTTGAACTTCGTTTTAATGAAATTAGGAAACCATGGTATCATTTTTTTATTTATGAAAACACTCTTTATTTTCGTATCTACGTAAAGGCAATTTGATTTAACTAAGTCCGTTATATTTTATTTAGTTCTGAAAATGATTAAAATGAAATTGACGGAGAATTTGTTACTGTAGTGCCGTGTCACTATCCGATTGATCTATTTGAACGTCTGTGGGCCGTTGATACTGTGGAACGGCTAGGGATCGATCGCCATTTCGGAAAGGAGATCAAGGACGCATTGGATTATGTTTACAGGTATATGATGCATGTCTTTAAGCATTCTAAGCGATTCAGGTATATATCATGTCTTTTTTATTATCTAGTTTGTAATTGATGCACAGCCATTGGAACGAAAGAGGCATTGGGTGGGCGAGAGATAATCCTGTCGCTGATATTGATGTTACGGCCATGGGCCTTCGAATCTTGAGACTGTATGGATACGATGTATCTTCAGGTAAACGGAAATGTTGATGCAGTAGCGAGCTGGCAATTGTGCCAACAGCCAACATTCATTCTGTTAATTTCATTCATTCATTTTTCATTCTGTTAATTTCTGCAACCAACATTGTTGGCAGATGTTTTAAAAACTTTTCAAGACGAGAATGGGGAGTTCTTTCGCTTCTCGGATCAAACACAGAGAGGAGTTACAGACATGTTAAACGTCAATCGTTGCTCACACGTTGCATTTCCGGGAGAAACGGTGATGGAAGAAGCAAAACTCTCTTCAGAAAGGTATCTGCGGAACGCTCTGGAAAATGTGGATACCTTGGACAAATGGGCTCTCAGAAAGAACATTCGGGGAGAGGTATCACGGTTCGAAGTATATGTTTTACTTGTTTTTATTCATGCATCACAGTTATTTTTATAATTGTTTGTTTTGGATGTGAAATTACCATCACAAGACAAGGGTGTTTCCCACTTAAACTAATAAACAAATGTAACTATTTTGGATGTTGGCAAATTCATTTCCAGGTGGAGTACGCCCTCAAATATCCATGGCATAGGAATCTGCCGAGGCTCGAGGCTAGAAGCTACATTGAACATTACGGACCAGACGATGTATGGCTTGGGAAAACCTTGTATATGTAAGATAAAATCCCTGTAATGGTCGTAAATTGTAATTTTAGTTTCCAGTATATAACCATTGAATGAATCCAATGTTGGTTTTAACATGCGAAACGTCAGCAGCAATTTGTAATGTAAAGTGTAATTGTGGGGAGTAGGATGCCATACATTAACAACGGAAAATATTTGGAGCTGGCCAAGCTGGACTTCAATAATGTGCAGTCTCTACACCAAAAGGAGATTCGCGAGCTTCGAACGTGCAACTTGCTATCATTTTATATAATGTTTCATTCATATAATTAAGCTTATCTTATCTTAGGTACTGAAAGCCAGTACTGTACCTGGCATTGTTCAAAGGTGGTGGAAATCATCCGGTTTCGGAGAGCTCAATTTCACACGCGATCGTGTGGCTGAAATATATTTTTTTCAATGGCGATTTCCATGTTTGAACCAGAGCTCGCTACGTGTAGAGCCGTTTATACGAAATCTGCCATCTGTGTTGTCATTTTAGACGACCTAAGTGACGCGCATGGATCTGTAGAAGACATCAAACTGTTCACCGAATCAGTTAAAAGGTGGAGATTTAATATATTTTAATCTCTTTGAATCTAAGAATGAATAAAAATACGGAAGACTACTTTCTGTGATTGTTGTCGCTACTATAGTCTTCCGTAGTAGTCTTCAACAACAATCACAGAAAGTAGTCTTCCGTATTTTTATTCATTCTTAGATTCAAAGAGATTAAAATATATTAAATCTCCACCTTTTAACTGCTTCGGTGAACAGCTTGATGTCTTCTACAGATCCATGCGCGTCACTTAGGTCGTCTAAAATGACAACACAGATGGCAGATTTCGTATAAACGGCTCTACACGTAGCGAGCTCGGTTCAAACATGGAAATCGCCATTGAAAAATATATATTTCAGCCACACGATCGCGTGTGAAATTGAGCTCTCCGAAACCGGATGATTTCCACCACCTTTGAACAATGCCAGGTACAGTACTGGCTTTCAGTACCTAAGATAAGATAAGCTTAATTATATGAATGAAACCAGGGATCAAATTTGAAAGGCAGGGTCTCATTTCACTTTGAAGGGTTGTGAGAAATTGAACCCTTCAATGTTGACATGTAAAAATAATTTATTCTTTTCATTTGAAAATGTAAGTGGGCAATAAAATTTCATTATTTATTAAAAGTTGTGTATAGAAAAAAATGACAATTTAAGAAGAAATCGTAAGCGATTAAGCATTTACAACGAATAAATGAGGTAAACCATGTATATGATGATTTATCACATCCAATTTTTTTTTATGGGGATTACTCAAGAGTTAGTATAAAGGAGGAGAGACTAGAATAAAGGTTGAGAATGAAGAACATGTAGCCGTGATGGAAGATGAGATTGGGACAAAGCTCATTTAGAAAGAGATTGGTGCACTTTTTTTGTTAATGTGAACATAGTGATAACCATTAGGAGTATTGGTTTCTTGTATTGCATTGTTCTTTGGCCTATTTATTTTGTGACGGGAAATATTTGTTTCGTATCATGCTAAAGTGATTAGAGTAGTTGAGAACTACTCACTACCTTATCTGAATGAATAATATGAAATTGGGGATGAAAGTAGCCTCATGGGGTACTAAAGTTTATTTGTGTCTAGAATTGTTTTGAGAAGAGCTATACTACTAGAAGTGCTATGTTACAAGGCCAAAAGAGATCACGCATGTGATTCCTAACATTAATAACAAAAACTAAAAAGATGAGTTAAAATTGTTGATACTTGTTGTGACCACTTGATGATTACCATAAACAATGGTTTAAAGAAACAACATAAAAGTAACAAAAATTAGAAGAATAACTTTTCCATGACATTTTAGCTTACATGTTTTAAAATGAACTTTTCCACATGCTATTAAAATGATTGGTTTATTATCTTTCAAACTAAAAACATAAGTTTTTTCCAATCCACATTTCCATTAACAACAAAAAAAAAGTTACAAATACCATCACGAAGCTAATTGATATGTTTTTCCATATGGACCTAGATCATGAGTAACTAGCCATTCAATTTCAAACTCCACCTAATCCCTAAGAATCGTTTTCACTATAATAAACCTAAGTATTAGAACACTTGAAAATTTATCCTTCAAACTTTAGTCTTGAGTCTACTAACATCTAGATGTCAAATGAGAGGGATTGATAGGGATTCCCATTTCTGTTTTCAAAACTCGGTGCATATAATTATTATTCAAACACATTGAAAAAGTATTCTTCAAACTTTAATGTGGATCTTACTAGTATCTAAATCTCACACAAGAAGAAGTTTGAGAGGGCTTCCACAATTATCTTTTCAAAATTCCATCTTATATTTATGTGAAAAGGTTAGACAAAAAACAAGGACTATTATATATTGTAATCTCTTTGTGAACCTTACATGATTCAAAAATGTCATTTTGACAAAAATACATATTTGCAATCTCTTCTCTTAAATTCTAGGTTGATAGGTTTGAAGAGTGTTATCCAAGGTAATTGTAGACTCCATTTAATATGTCAATATTACAAACCTTTATCAAGATTCATCATCAATACAATGAGTCGAGTTGAATAACTCATAAATATTTATTAATATATCTTTAACAACACATTTCAAGAGAAAACTAGGAAATTGATAATGTTGACTATATAACTAAGACCAAATCCAAACCCTAAAAATGTTAAGCTAGATAATAAGGAATTCTAAGTTGTGATTAAAACAAACACGGTGAATTGCTACAATGATTCTAAACTTAGAATAGAATAAAAAACTAAATTAAATTTATTAATATTAAATATTTTTCTTAATGAATAAATTGTCTTAACCTATTTTTTATAAACTATAAAACTAAGTGTAATATCTAACTCTAACCTAGAAATACTACAATTTTTTATATAAAAGAATAATTAAGATAATGTTTTAATAATTAGTGAGTTATTGGCTGTAACCTAGGATATATTTAATGTTAAAAAACAACAGAAATTAACATATCTCATTTACTCTAGTATAACCTAAAAGGCATAATTCTAATAAAAATTAAAACTTTAAGATTAAGATCTACAACTTAATATTATATTGCTTTTTATAATAAAATTTAAAGTGGATTTCATTAAAGAACACTACAATAATTGAAGAGGAGCATCTTTTTTAAGAATCTAAATGAGGTCAATTATGGTAAAAAAAACGTTTTTTTAGCAATTGATCTCTTTGATTAATTTCACATTTCAAGTTAAACTTTAAAAAAAAAAAATTTTCCTATTATGATTTATAGTTAATGGTCAATTTAGAATGTACACAAGGCTTATTGGAAATTGGAAATGAAAAGAAAATCATTTCTAAGCCATAAGTGAGTACCCCAAATGAATAGGGTGTGTGCAAGAAGTTGAGGGTCTCTTTTGGCACGTTAGATGCAATACAAAACTGAAAAAACATGCATCCATAAACTTGCATGGATATTTTGAGACACTTACACAATGATCTTGCGATCAGTAAAAAACAAGAAATGTAGGAAATTGAATGACCTTTCCAAATATATATTTTGTTTCTATTGAAAATGTTGTTAACTATCTAAAGTTAGATAAATTTTAACGGGCTCTTTTTATTTTTTGGACAAATTATAAGGTATATGTTTTTGTGGGTGCAATGTCTGAGTGTCTAAATGATGGAATAAACTTACGAAAACCGGTATACATATAGAGAACATATAGGACTAGTGCACGACTATTTTTCCAATAATAAAAATAATATTTTTAATTTTTTTTTTAATTATCTAAGAGATCAAACCTCGAAAACGGTACGTCAATTGTGGGTGCAGCATTTGAATGTATTAATGCAATTATTTGGAAATGGGTTTTTTATAGCATGTAGAGGTTGGTGTTCTTTAGTGCACCATATAATTTTTTTTTTAAATGGTTGGGAAACGAAAGAGATATGGACGAAACACTACTAGTGTGTTTTTTGAGTTAAGGAGTGATGACAGAAGATAAATAAGAAAAAAATAAAAAAAATTATGTATTCTTGTTAAAATTTACATATTTAGAATCTGCAAAAAAAACCATATCTGTTTCTAAAATCTCATAAAAAATGGATGTGTGCAGCATAATCAGACAAACCGCTAAACACGAGCATATTGAAAATATGGATATAATGCTGAATTTTCCATGGTTTATCTGTCACGTCCCCATGCCTCCGACCGGAAAAGAGGACGCGACCAATGCTTCAAACAACTAGGTTAACCGCCCATGAACATGTACAGGCTTAAGAATTGCCCAAAACAGAATGCTGAAAGATGATTTAAACTAAAATATGCACACAGGATTATTCATCATGCACAGATGCAATTTAATCCTCATTCACAGCGGAAACAACAGCATTCAAACAAGCATTCATTCAACATGTAAACATCAGTCATTAATTAAGACATTACAGATCATGGGATTAATACAACCCAATTCGTAAACACAACGGAATAACCATATTAACATACAAGTAGAAGGGGGATGCTTCATCCTATTTCATTCGGGCAGAATAGTGAAACAATCACATAATAATCAACTCCATTCTCATGCTATGCACCAGCATCATACCAACCAATTTAAGATAATCATTTCTTCCAAGTAACATGAGTAATTTAACGCACAAGGAAAACCACAGATGAACATCATTCAAACCACAGAGAATACTTATCTTGAGATGAAGCTG
>LPNX010774493.1:2237-133695 GCA_001517045.1 Pseudotsuga menziesii
ACCAACCATGATGAAGTACCGCCAGAGTCGCGTCATGACCGACGCAGAGAAGGCGAAGAAGAAGAAGAGGCGTCCCCTGAAGATGATGAAATGTGGATAGAGCAGCCAGAAGCTCTCCAACTAATTGTTCCCGACGNGACAAACAATTACTCATTCAACCAGTTTCATATCGACCACCGACGAAGCACTGCATATCATCCTCAGTCGAACGGCGCGATTGAAGCTTTCAACAAAACATTGACAAAAGGGTTAACCAAAATATGTAGTACCGACAAAGATGACTGGGATGAGAAAATCCCTGCGGTTCTCTAAGCATATAGGACAACATATAAATGGTCGACCAACCAAACCCCCTTCCGACTAGTCTACGGGCAAGAAGAAGTCGTCCCCCTACATTTCCAACAGTAGACACCTATTATTGCACAACTATTACATGTCGATGTCGAACAGGAAAGAAAGGACCGACTATTTCAACTCAGTAGGCTCGAAGAACATAGACTCATGGCTATCCAGCACCAGGAAATTCACAAACAACAACAGAAAGCATGGCATGACCGTAACATCAAAAACAAAAACCTGTCGGGCGGCGACCTTGCTTTACTTTATAATAGTCGAGTCAAAGGAAAACCCAAGAAACTACATACATAATGGATGGGACCTTACATTGTCGAAGAAATACACCCCAATGGCTCGGTCTGACTAAATACATTATAGGGCCTAGTATTTCGGAATCTTGTTAATGGAGCCCGACTTAAACATTACAAAGACTAAAAACAAAAAAAACAAAAAAAACCCATAAAACGGCCTTAACCGTCATTAAAAAAAAACCCATAAAAACCTAAAAATGTCCAAAACAAAACAATACAATCACACACAACAACCATGACAGCAACTCACTACTTCGATAATTGACATCATCATCTTCGACCACCCTCATCGACCAGTCCAACCGACCATTTTCACCTCCAACACCGACCGACGACCTCAAGAGTCCCATCACGCATTGATGGCCTCGAGCGCCGCACACATTCCACCATTAAGTCCCATTCGAGTATTATAGCCGGACTGTCCATTCCGCCATTAATACGTCCATATCCGCACGCAAAAACACCCACGCCTATAAATACAAGACAGTCAAAGGTTCATCCACCACACCATTTACCCATAGAGCAACCGCAACCTCAGTGACTAAAGACCAAGAACCCTGTAACACCTTCGACCAACCCGACACAATGGCACCCAAACTGAATCGAACAGCGGCTAAGGTGAGAGAGATGCAGGTAGAGGACACACCCTTGGTCCGCTGATTAAAGAACATCAAAAACGCCAAAGTCCAAGACAGCCAATGGCAGAAACTCTAGACAGAAATCCAAGAATGGGCCTATGTCGACAAAAGGATTACCCAGGCCGCTGAGAAAATCCAGAAGAGCACCCTCTTCAACTACCCTAATGCACCACTGATGGCAAGCTTTGGTGGGATGAAAGAAGCAGCGGTCAAATTCATTATCAGTCGTTACCACAACGGTCGATTCTACTTCGACAGGCCGATCGATATTACTGGGGATGTTATCTCATGATTTACTGGTATGTACAACGAAGGAAACCCTGTACCAATTGGGATTAAAGAATGGTTAGTCGAAGAGCTTACGGGCTCATCGTCAGGAAAGAATTCCAAGGGGCTGATGATTGGCCAGATTATGACACAGACACCAAAAATTGTGGCTAAAATCATTGCAATCACCCTTACATTAGCCGGTTGAGGAAGCGACCTCAAACTGGAGATGCTGGAGGCAGTCGACACAATCGCGACCGACGGTCGGATCTACCGATGGGGAGACTATGTTGCTGACATGGTCAAAACCATCTACGAAAGATGCCAAGAGACGGGAGGTATGATCAAGTTCCCCTCTCTCATTCTATGGATTGTCATGTACCATATCTGTCCAGAAGGCAGTCCAGTATTCCGGGAGCCGACCAGGTTCGAGATGAACCGTTTTAAACCCTTCTCACAAAAAGGAACCCTACATGAGCTGGAACAGGGGAAAGTCTTCTTAGAAAACTGGTTTCAGTAGTTGAAGGTTCGCACGACAAGGTGGAGGGTTCCCTAGAACATCCGACAAAACCTGCCTGCGGACTCCCATATATAGTTAGAGCTTGACCACACGTCAGTTTGGTACATGCAAGGTCAGGACCTAAAATCCCAGGACCTCGACTACTATCCGACGGTCGATCATATTTTCCAGGAGTTGACTCGACAGGCTCAGAGAAAAATACAAATACCTGAGGCTGCCAAACAGGTCGACTTCTCCATCACAGAGCCACTTACCGACCAGGAAAAAGAGGAAGACTACGAGCTTAATCTTTACATCAGCACATTTGTGTCGGAGGACACCCTGGCCGAGCCCACTAGTCGGGTACACATCAATGTCAAACCTTTGACTGCAAAGGTAGTCGACCCACAGCCAACAGAACAACAACAACCAACAGTACAAACACAGCAACAAACAACCCCTCTGGCTTCAGCAACTATCGACCCAATTCAAATACCGACAGGTGAAGTTGAGGATGCCAACCCAGAATATGCATTATCCAAAAGCATCATTAAGAAGCTGGCCAAGGAGATAGCTGTCGCCAGAAGGAGAATCAAGGCCCAAAAACTACAACAAGGCAAGGGTAAGCGCAAGCTTCTTCTTGCTGACTCGTCCGACGATGAGGAGGAGCTAGTAGCTACGGCCGTCGACATTGTCGAGGACACCGCTGCAAATAAAGTCTCATTTGAAACTCAGTTTCAATGGTATCTGGATGCAGGAGCTCCGAAGGGTCGACCAAAGAAAGCAAAAACGACACCGACGCCTGAAAACGTTGTAGACCTTGTGTCGACCCCTCCTTCCCCATCCCTGACACCCGTAGTCGAGGAGAAAGCATCAGTTCAACAGTCGGTCAGTCCCCACAACATATATCAAAGAGCAATCCTAGAGATAGTCAAAGCCAAGGTTGACCAGGACGTTGAGCTTAAAGATTTCTTCGCGATGCTGCCTACACTGTTTCAGTCGGCCCACAAAATACAAACAACAGCTCCTCTCTATGGAAACATTACGACAACATTCACCTGAAACCAACAAGGCGATGTAATTGGAGCATCACAGTCTGTCACGGATCCAATCAACATTGATGCCCAGGATTACCTACCCACTACACCTTCGGAAGCAGGTATCTCTTCCAATGGAATCCCACAATACACTCTAGCCAACCCATCCACCCCAGTTCCTTCTCCGACCCCATCGCCTCCACCACCACTATCACCACCCCCCCCACCACCACCAGATTCACAACCAAACCTATCACAACCACATACATCTTCTTAGCCAGACGTAGTCATACCAACCCCCCAACCAGAGAACCCATCGACTTCCATTCCCCCGACCACAGACCCAACCTCAACTGCTGAAGGCACCCAGGAGCTGGAGGCCGACAAACACAAGAAGAAGAAAGCACATGATACCAAAACTTCCAACCTTTGGATAAGCTTAAGGGATGCAAGTTCCTTGACCGACACAAAGGTCGGCCAGCTCCTCAAAACTGTGGCCAAGGAAGCAAAGCTAAGGACGGTTCGAAAAAATAAAGAGCTTATAGCCAAAAATGCAGAAGAAGTCAAGTTTCTCGGCAAATGCAGAGCTCTAGCACAGACCGTGATACCAGGCCCTGTCAAAGTCGACACAGATCAACCACTTGAAAGAGCATACCAGCTCTTCGAGACTATGGTATCGACCGTCCAGGCCCGGATGCAAGAGACTAAGGAAGAACAAAAGGAGGAGACTGCTTGACTACTCCTAGCCCAGCACACTGCCTTCTCAGAGGCCTACAAAGTGCTCCAGGACCACATGGAGGAATCTGTCGTCACAGAAGAAGTCTTACGCGACTGGCCTACTCATTATGGGAAGGTCTATCAGTAAACAAGGCAAACGAGACAAGGCATTCAGGATTTGGAGGGCAAGAAAACGACAGAGGCAACACTCAGATAGACCATAAAGGAACAGATCATGCTGGAGACCATCAAGCTGCAGCAGCTGGAATGAGCAGCTCATCAGTGGGTGCAACAGGCTCTTCCAAACCTAGAAAAGGTCGATGTCATCTGCCCCTAGATGAAATGACTCATCGATGCAGCAGCAGAGCAGAACCAAGCTTTAGGCCCCAATATGGAGAAAATAGCAGAAGTCCCCATTTCAGAAAAGATGTCAGTCCTATCAAGTTTAACAACATTAACGATCGACATCCGAAAATCTTTACAAATTTGGACGGACTTTCAGCATCTACTTGCCATCACAGCTCCGGCCATCGTCGAAGTCTGCGTCCAGAAGAGACCAACCATCCATCTGCACAGTCCACAACAATAGCAATCTTCAACGGTTCGATAGAGCTTCATTTTTTGTACCTCCCTGTTTCTTCGGGACGAAGAAACGTTTTGTTCGTGGGGGAGATGTAGAAGGAGAAAGTCGACGAAATCGACTTGAACGAATACCGACTTAGTCAATCAGCCAACTAAGTCGATGGGCCGACTTAGTCGATCAGCCGACTAAGTCGGTCGGCCAACTAACTAGAAAGATTAGGTCGGCTAACTAAAAGTTGTGTCGGTTCACTGAACCGACAGGTAGTTATTTTGTAACTGTCTGTACATTGTATATATTAGGCTGTTGAGCCAAATGAGAACTCAGTTTAGTTCTCTGCCTTGTATGAACCCATTGCATTAATATAATTTGTTATCCTATATGTTCTTGTCTCTTGTCTCTGATTTATAGTTATGTTTTAGTATGTATTATTGGTAACCTTATGTGATCTGTGAGATTACAACAAGGCCCAGTAACAAGGCTTCATATTCTACTACATTGTTAGAGAATTCAAAAACCAACTTATAAGAGTAGGTTTTGGTATCTTTAGTGGGGAATATTATATACACACCTGCACCAGCACCCGCTTTATACATTGAGCCGTCGAAATACATCGTCCATACTCCTTTGTCCATTTGCTTTCTTTTGGAAGCCTTTAGCTTTTTGGCCTCCTTTTCATATTTTAGTGGCACAACGACCTTTGGATTGCAAAGAGATATATCATTGAAGAAAATAGAGGACCCCAAGTCTATGTCGACGGCATAAACATGATGGATGTAGGGTTGAGTTTGACTTCTCACGACGTAAGGAAACCTCTTCTCGCTGTATAACCTTTTGCTTTCATTCCAAATAGGAATCGTTTCATAAGTAATGTCCATCTACAAGTTCCCTTCAGCTTCAAATTCCAAGACCTTGATAGCAAAATACCAAACTTGGAGGGAATGTCGGCCATGATGACGTCCATGACCACAACTTTAGATGGAAAATTATTTAAAGATACCATCATATCTTTAATTAATCCCAGACATTTTACCCTTTTAGAATCAAAGGAATATAAGTCTTTATAAGGCCTTGTAATCTCCAATCCCAGGCTTTCTACCACTCCCTTTGGCATCAGATTGTGCGAGGCTCCTGAATCCATCATAGCATTGTGTAACACCATATCATGTACATTTAGGCTCATGTAAAAGGGGGGCACCTCCTCGTCATCGCTATCCACACTATCAATATTAGATCCCATAATAATAGTAGGGTTGTCTTCAGTTAGCTCTAAGATGTCAGGGTGATCTTCTCCTTGACTTGCAATCATCATCATTATGGTGTCCATGTACTCCTTATTCCTCAATAATTCATTGAAAGGAATCAAGACCTTTAGCTTAGCTAGTTCATTTTGGAGATTAAACATGGGAGGGGTTTTTCCTGGTTTGACAGGTGCCACTGGCTCCAACTCTCTCACATTACTACTCCCCTTATCCACCCCTCTAGGTGCCATCGACCCCTTTTGTTTTTCATTTCCTTTCCTGGGGCCGGTCTGACTACTAGATGGCTGGTCTGGGTTCAACCCTCCTGTAGATGCAGCAGCGTCGCCAGCAGAGTCACTACCCTTTTTATGTATAGTGATGTCTCTATTCCTTAACTTGATCTTCTTGACGTCGTCTATAGCTTCCATATACCCTTTATGATATTCCTCCAATTCCTCGGTCAGGGTCTTGTCATCCACCTGAGCAAACATATCATGTTCCTCTTCAGTCAAGTAGATCTCAGAGTCTGAATCGCCGAAATGATGGATATGATCTTTAGTGGATTCAGCTTCATCTTCTACAGTCACATAGTTTTTAAAGAAAGGGGGTATAATCGGCTACTCTTCTTGGTTCCTCGGATTCCTCACATCCCTTGGTCTATTTCGATGGAGCGGGGGAGGGACTTGCCTCCTAAAATTGGGATTCCTTATCTGAGGCTTGTTCTGCTCCTGGTTTTCCAGTTTTGCTTCTACCGTTAGCCTGTCCATCAACTTTTCCATGGTTTTGAGCATCATCTCAATTTTTATATCACTGGGTGAAGAGGTGGAAGTAGAGGGATGTGCCTCTTCTCTACCTTTCCTTCCATCGATCTTCGCCATTGGTTTAATTTTACCGCATGCCATCATATTGGATTCTACTTCTAGGGCGTCAGTGAACATGGTTGGGACAATGTTTGAATTTCTTTCTCTTAATAACAGAGCAAAATCATTGTCAAAGGCATCAGCGTAATGAAGTTTATCTACCTCGGGTGAAGGTTTGATATTGGCAGGTATCGAGTTGTAGACCCGCATGAATCTACTGGAAAACTCATGGACTAATTCAAAACCTCCTTTCTTGAGATTTTTGTATTGAGACAAGACCTCCAAGGGGCTTGTTTATCATCCCACCTTTCTAGAAATAGGGTTTGAAAGCCGACGAATTTGCAGATAGACCTAGGTGGTAGATCTTTGTACGATTTCTTGGCTTCCCCAGACAAAATCTGAGCGAACAACCACATTTTGACATCTTCATCATCCACCTCTTCTAGGTCGATGAAATCATCGAACTTATCCACATGGTACCTTGCTAAGACATTCCCCTCCCCATCATAGAGTGCGATTCTCTGGGCTTAATTCATAGGGAGGTCATGCAGAACCAGAGGTAGGGCTAACGAGTAAAACCTAGCAGCAACCATCGGGGTACGTGGATTAGGAGCAAACAGGGGGTTGGGAAAATGTGTGTTCTGAAACATAGGGGCTATCTCTTCAGCTTTTGGTGGGGTTTATAGGTTCAACCACAAAGAATCAAGCAGATAGGATTGTAGCGTATTAGGGTCTACCCTAGCTGTTCTCAAGTCAGATTCAAACTTAGATTTGGTTAGCGGTCTTTCAGCCCTAACCCCCCACTCAGCTTCAGCTAAACCAGACAAAGCTTGAGATGATGAAGTATCAAACAATGGAGAACCCGATTTTTCTTTATTTCTATTTCAAAGTATTCTTTCTGGATTATCCACACTGAGTAAAGTTTCGGTCTCAGAGTTACCTCTTGTGTGGATCCTTCAGGAAGCTAGGATATCTAGCATGGTACTGGTCGGAGTAGGCATGGAGTTTCCTGGACGAACGTACAAATTTCTCGTGAACTCAGAAATTTCTGTTTTCCCACAGAAATCATTTTCTTCCTACTCACCAGTCTCCCTAGTGGAGTCACCTTCCAGATTATTTCAGTGGAGTCTCTAGGGAAAATGGTACAACCTTCTTTACATGCAAGAATATTTGTTTGCCCACAAAAAATCTTTATCCTTGGAATATTTGGCGTTCCTCCTAGGGGTGGTCTTCAACTCGTCCCTAGCAATGCCACCAGTTTGTTAGCACTGGAATTGAACCAAAGGTTGTGGAAGTCTCACTCCCAGGTAACAACAGAACCACTTTCGAAGAGAGAACTGGCCTTCTGCTCTTCCGAGCGGGATCTCTCACCAAATGTTAACAATTCCAGATATATATATACAAGTGAAACTATAAATTGGTTGTAAAATTGGTTGAAACAAAACATTGCACCATTGGGTGATAGAGTCAAGATATACAACAGAGTAAACATAATTTCATGCAAGCGATTTAAACACAGGGGCAAGGTAGCCACTCGATCACAGTCGATTCACAATTGTCTGGTAGAAAGGAGGAACATAAACAAACCATCAACACAGAGCATTGTAAAAAATGAATTATGTATCAACTTTAGAAGAAAACTTTGGTGAATATCTAAAACAATAAATGGAGCATAGAAAGTATGAATTCCAAACTATTATACACTAAGTTTCAGATATGAAAGAAAATATAATGGGAAAGGAAAACTGGAATAACATTCGCATAAGAAAGGAAACCACAGACTGTAAGTGCAAACAACACATGAATCCCTATATGAAAACGTCGACCTCGGCTCTACAATTATATTAAAATTCTCTTGAAAAACATACACAACAAAAATTACATTCATTTCAACCTCTCCTCCTACTTTGGGAGGTATATTTATAGTATTTTGGGTTTCCCAGACTGACATCTGAGAATCAAAATTTGTTACAATCAAAGGAAATCCTCTAACAGCCTTTGAGGTGGCACACAGGATGCGACTAGCATGAAACGGCCAGACAATGAAATGTGGAACGTGGGATGGAATAGGCACAAGGGTATTCCATAATCCCATCTGGTGGATGATGACTGAATAAAACCATGAGAGAAGCGACTGTTGGGATGGGAGTGCAACATAGAGAAAATTTCCCGCGTATCATCATTGTCACTTCTACGAGTGCGCTTTGAGTTTGGGTGACCCATATTGCTAGATGACTCTCCATAAATCAGGACTAGGCATGGTTGTAGTCATCATGTCGTATGCTTGCACTTTAAGCTCCATTGTTTCCGGGTATGAAATCTTGGGAACTTTGGAGCACGTGGCTTTAATGTCAAACAATAACTTGAAATAACTGGCCAATTTGTCAAAAACAACCTTCCCTGACAACGCTTGTTGAATATCTCCAAATTTTCTATGATCCAATTAGCAGTGCACTAGGCAGTCCTTATACTCATTCTGAGTCACTAAAGGGCCCTTTTATTCCCAGAAAAAGGGGAGTCCTTTTCTTACTAGTGGTTTGAATAACTGGACAACTTCTTAGACTTTGTGCTCAATAAATTCTATTTTATCCTGGACTGTCTCCAGCATCCTATGTTTAGCCACTATCTTTCTGGCTCTAGAGACAACAATGATCCTATTTTGAATACCATATCTGCTAGCTGACCTGTCTGACATAGATCTCAGGAAGGTTATGGCATTCTTCGTGGTCTCCAAGGGCCTTTTGTTCACTTCCGTTGATGCTATCTGGGCTTGTCTCTTGGCTTCTCTCACAGCAATTTCATGATCTTCAATAATATCTAGGTAGGGTTGGAACTTGTTAGCCTTTATGATGATTTGATCCTAGATCAGATGCCTAGTGCCTTGCAAGGAAAGCTTGCTGACTACCTGTTGGCTCAATTCAGCATTTTGTTGAGCCAGCTCTTGGAATTTTTCCTCTGCCTTTTCTTTTCCTTGTTTCTCTTCGACTCTTTCTTTTTCCAGTTTCTGAACCTACTGTTTCAGTTTAATGAGCTCAGTATCCTTTAAGCCTATCTGGTACATTACTTCGGAGAGAGAGCTAGTATCTATCTCTCTAGCCATACCTATGGACTGAATTGTATTCTCTTTGCTTCTGCTTTGGAGCTCATTTTCCTTCATTTCTAACCTGGTTTTCAATTATGCCTCACTATCCTTCAAAAGTTTGATGCTTGCTTCCCACTGTCTTCCTTTTTCTTCACGTTTCAGTAGCTTAGCCTTGTAGTCAGTAAGCTCGGAGTTCAAGATCTCCTTTTCCCTCTCGAAGTCAGCCAATTCATCTACTTGAGCGAAATAGGTGCCAGGGATTTTTAACTTCTTTTTCAAGGTCGGGATCTCCTTATCTCAGTCCTCGAGCAATTTTTGTTCCAAAATCCCTTTCTGCGCAGATCCATCTATTTGCATAGCTTCCTTTTGTAAGTTGTTGATTTGGGATTTGAGTGCTTTATTCTCCACTCTCACTTTCCTTAAAAGATTTGAAGTTTTTGCCTTACTCTCTTCCAGCTTGGACATCTGTATGGTAGCCTTAAGTGGTCTGGAATTTAGTATATCACCAGTCTCTTTGTTCAGGTGTATGATGTCAATATTGAGAACCTTTGAAAGGTTCACACTGACTTCGAACACCTGGTTCCCCCTTTCCAGATCTAAGCTAAGGGTATCAGTGGCATGATCCCTTATAGTTTTCAATGCCACATTGATTTGAGGTAACCACGAGGCTTCGTTGTATAGCTCTACTGTCTCCTCGAAGGTTTTGTTAGCCCTCTCTCGGTAAGACCTCGGCCATTCTTCTTTGGATGCATGCCTGCTCGGGGTCTGTCCATCAAACACATACTCATGTATTTTCAATATGGTTTCCTCGAGTTCTTCATGTTTTTGTACTTTTATTAAATTATTATTCATTGCTTGCCCCTTTTTGGTCTACACCAATTGTTGTCCGGGTTCCACCTTCTGTTTCTTGGGTGTGTTAGTAGTGTCCATAGGCTCTAGACTCCCTCTTTTTATTGAACTTGCCGAATAACTGACCAGTGATGAGTATCCCCCTGTAATCACAACTACTATATCCAACTCCTTTTCGGGAGAGACTACCCTTGGCAGCTGTGAGCCAGTGTCCTGCTCTGCGCTAGTATCCATTAGGGTGGGATTAGGGAAATCATTCCAATTCGTCGCTTCTCTAAGCCCAGGTACCTCAGTATGCTCAAAAGGCCTGCATTAGTGAGATTTCCTACTTTTGGAAATCACCTAGTGAGGGTCATAATTTATCGCTTGTCCCAGGGAAAACCCCATGCCTCTAAGAAAGTTGGCAGCCAGGGGCAAAGCAGACCTGCTTCTAACTATGTACAGTTTTAATTCCCATGGAAAAATCAAACTTGAACTTTTCTTGAAGTTTACGAAGTGTTCTTCTTTGACAATGATCTTTTGTCGGATTAAATCCAGGGAGAAAATCCTGGGGGTTAGAAAAGAGGGTAAGACGTAGGGAAGATGTATGAAGCCATACAACCTTATGGTTGTTCCAAATTTTGTGAGGAACCAGTCCCCTATCTTCTTGATGTTTGACAGCTGCAACAATTGCCTCATTTCAGGAAACACCCTAGGTAACCTTTCCTAGAAGAAGAGTTCATATATTTCGGCCATCAACTGGTTCATGAATTTACAGTAATCCGTGGCCATATCAGCTGTGATTGCAAATTCTGGTACCTAAGGGACTGGAATCTGAACATTCTCAGTAAGAGGGACTGGAATCTGAACATTCTAGTGTCGTGGAAGTTCTCTAACTGAGAACGGATGTTCTTGTCCAGGAACTCATCAAATTTAAGTCGACAAGACTGACCAAAATATTGAGGCAATTCAGGTTCGGCCGGACAAGTACTTAAGATGAACAAAAGACTCAACAATGACTCTAGGACATATGCATCGATATCTATACCTAGGAACTGATTGGCCAAAGATATGCACCACTGAGTTTCTTCATTGAATTGACTGAGGTCAATAGGGTAAGATAGCTCAATGAGTTCACTACTGGGTTTAAAACAAGTCTTCAAGAAGGCTTCTTTACACTCATTAGTAGACTCTCTAAAACAACGTACAATGTCTTCTTCTCGGTAGTCTTGGGATATATGGGAGAATTCATCAGGGATGTCTAGGGTTTTGCAAATGACAAAAGCTTGAACTGGGAAAATGATTTTGGACTTAGATTTAATCATGATAACACATTTGGTGACAGAGAAATTGTCTGCGCACCATTCGACGAATTCAGGGCAATGGGGGTTTTGGTCAACAAAGAAGAAGTGGAATAAAGAGTCAAAAACACTGTAGGTATCTATACCTCAGTTCTTAAGAGCTTCCAATTTTCCTCTGGCTATTTCAATAGTTTCTCCCACCAAGATGGTATCAAAAGTGTCATCATTTTCATCTAATAGGTTCTCTTCTATCCTTTGAGCTGCAGCCTCAGGCTCTACATCCTCTCTCACCCCAACCGCTTCTACTTCACCCATTTTCAAATAACAACGGAGGGGGGTAGTAAGGGCTTATCTTGTTCTGTAGCACAGTCTCCTAGCCGGTCCGAGCTGGTGCTCTGGATGTGGTTGGATATTCGATAGCTTCGAGGCAGAAAAAACAAATCTTTGCAACTGTGTGTGGGCCTCTTTATAGCTTTTTACACAACCTAACCTCCTCTCATTTCCCAGATAGTTGGTACCGTAGATATTATTCCTCACGACCTATACCATAGATATGTGGGTTCTTTATGCCATGTCCTTCCTTACCTCGTGCGTGTGTAACTCCACCATCGATCAAGACTGACTTTCTTCACAACCGTCGATCTGGGAAGACCCCACCACTCTTCACAAGGTGAGGTTTTGTTTCCTTCCATGCTACTCTAGATTGCGAAACAAACTGTAACTATCGATCTACCTCCATTATCATACACACCATTGATCAAAATGGCATGTGCCTTTTTTCGTGATCCAAGATAGCTACTTTCGTCCTCGCTAGTCTAGGATGTGAAATCGTTCTCGGCCATAGATCTTCCTAGGTCCCATTCTCGACCATTGGATGCATCCACTCCTTACAATATTTCACAAATCTGAAAAATGGCTTGGTTCAGACATGTTTGCCCTGCAAACTTTGGTTTTACACCATTGATCCGCTCCTGGATCAACATTGGCCTTTGATCATGATCTCTTTTTTATGCCTCCAGCATACCCCATGTTTTCCTCTTGCCCTCATTTCTCTGATCCATAGACTATCCTGTTGTTCTCGGCATTCATCACTGAATTTGATTCCAAAGGCTGAGTGTTATCCTGTGTGCCCCTCAGCTCCTTCTGCGATCACTATGTTGCCTCCTCAACACTTCTTGATGGAGATGAAGGGCACGAGTATCACTTATACCCAAAATTTATCAGAGTGTTAACAGATACTCTTCTAACCTCCAAATAATATAGAGTATTCCTTTTTCCTAAGTAATCCACAAGGCCAGAAAAAGGGGTAAACTTATACCTATGCGATTGTTCAATTTACCTTAACGAGTCTAAACAAACAAGTTTACTCAGAAATCTAGTCAATTTTAAGGAGTCAGACCAGGGATTAAATATAACTCCATATCTTTCCTATGAATTTTTAATGAGTCTAGAAAATTCAAATCGTGACCTCCTTAATATTTTTAGTGAGCTCGAAGGAGAGCAGAAAGAATGCTCTAAATGCGAGGAGACGAGTGTCAAAGGTATGAGAAACTAGTTCCAAGCATGAGGAAGAAACCTTTGTATAATGCAACAAACATGAGCATGATAAAGACACTCAAGGAATGTCTCCTCAAGGTAAAAGGTTTCAAGTTGAAAAGGGAAAATGGTACAAGCTTGAGCGATGATGAGAGCAAAGATGAGGGATTATACAACAAGCTTAAAGCGTGGAAGTTGACATCAAGATCAAAAGTGCGAGCAGGGTACATGCAAATGAAGTTACATATTGAACACTAAGGCAAGGTCAGTAAACAGTTATGAATCCAAGTACAAATCCTATCTCAAAGAAACAACAACATCATAATCGCATTCAGAAGAAAAGATCCAATGGAGTTCACTTGGGCAGAAACACATGTGATTTTCTATCTTCTACAGAAGGGAAAGTCAAGGTAGAATCAACCGAAGAATATTCTACAGCACCAAGGCTTGAGGGTTTATAATTAGTAAGACCAACCTCAGAAGAAAAGAGAAGATCAACAAGGGAGATAGAGTCCACAATAACAAACTCAGTATCACAAGAGTTGAAAATTCTAGAAGAAAAATCAAATTCATCGGGATCACTGACTTGTTGTTCGAAGGGAGAGTCCAAACACTAGAATGATCAACATAAGATGACTGACCCATAGGAATATCAGGATTACTAAGAAAATCAGGTTTAGAATTGGTAACAATTGAACCAACATCAAAAATAAGGTCAAATTGTATCAAAGACTCTAGGAATACTTCATACGAAGGAAGGAGATCAATCGAGATAGGGCACGTGTCTAAAATTTCAAATCGATCGACAGAGTGGAGAACAGGCTCCAAAGTCTATATAGGATGACTCACCTAGCCAACTACTGGGACCAAGTCCTGAGAAGGTAAGCATGAAAACATAGGATTCTTCTTAGTAGCAATTGAGCGCAAAGGAAATGAGAACACGTAGCTCACCCATGGCGGGATAGTGTTTATAGAAACACTTGGAATCAATAAAGGAAAGACTTGGTCTCTAGGTGGGTCAAGAGACAGATCAAGAAAAAACAACTGATTCATAGTGAAATTTTCTTCTCTATGATGAAGTAGATCACATGAAAGAATATTGACACCACAGCTTTCCTAGCATAGACATAATCACATCCGAGGAGAATATTGAATTCCAAGGGGTCTTTTATCACCATGAAGTCAACTAAGACGGTCTTCCCACCAAAAGTAACAGGTGTTTGAGCAATAACTCCCAAGGCTATACTAGTTCTTCTATCAAAATCTAGTAACTGACTAGAATTCGACACAAGGTTGGGAGATCTCATGCCTCACCAAGCATGAGCATACAAGATACTAACTGAGGTTGTTTCATCAACAATACAATGAGCTATCATGTGTTGTCCAAATTTGACCTTTATCTGGAAAGGTGTGTCAGAAGGAAGGCATGGCTCATTTAGGCTATCCCAATCAAAGGAAGCAATCCGAGAGATTGGTGGGGGTTCATCCTAAGAGAGTTTAGTTCCCCCTTGATCAGTAAGTTCTAAATAGGCAGTAAATAAAATATGACTAGCAGACACTTCACTCTCCAAAGGAAGAGTGGGATTGATCGACAATGGAATCGATTCAACCGCTTCATCAAATTCACTCTCCAAAGGGAGAGTGGGATTGACCAAAGATGAAATTGATTCAATCACATCAGGATCACTCTCTAAAATAAGAGTGGGATCAAAAAAAGAAGATATTGGTTCAACCACTTGATCAACCAAAGGTTGGGTAGGTTGTTGAGAAACATCAGGTTGCTCAGCAGAAGGAAATCCTTGAGTCTCGAACCACACTCTTCGCATCTCTACAATAGCAGGGAATTGGTGAGTAATATGATCTCCCTCGCATAGCTAACAAGGGACCTTAATTTTGCACTTTGAATGACCAGTTTTCTCAATGGTGTCAACATGACTAGCAGTGGCTGATTGTTTTCTCTCAGCATGAACTACAAAGGCTGAGAGTTTTCCCCTAGCATGACCACTAGAGGCTGGTTGATTGGGTCCAACCTGACTAAGAGAGGTTGGAGGTTGGTTGCTGAAAAACTTTAGGATGTTCAGAAACAAGATGACCATGAAACCAAACTCTTTGTACCTTCACGATGGAAGGGCATAGCTAAGTAAGGTGGTCTCCCTTAAAAATATTACAAGGAAACTTGGGTTTGTGTTTTGAATGGTTAGTCTTTTCAATAGAGTCAACATGACTCGCTATGGCTAACTGTTTTTCCTCAGCATGAACCACAGAGGCTGAGAGACTGCCCCCATCATGACCTGCAAAGGATGAGAGACTGGGTCCAACATGTCCTGTAGAGGTTGGACAAGTAGGATCAACATGCTTTGCAATAGTTGAGTGTGTACCCCTAGCATGACCTTCAGAGACTAGGTGGATGGATCCAACATGATCTGCAGAGGTTGGATGGGGAGGTTTAACTTGACCTATAGAGGTTGAATGGGTGCCTTCAACATGAACTGCAAAGGCTGAGTGACGGGATCAAACATGACCTATAAAGGTTGGAAGGATCCCACCAGGATGATCAAAAAAGGTTGGATGGTGAAGATAAACTTGACTTGCAAAGGTTGAGTGCTTATATCCAACATGACCTGCAGAGGTTGGATAGGTTCTCATAGCATGAACTGTAGAGGCTAGGTGGTGAGGTTCAACTTGAATTGCAGAGGTTTAACGGGTTCCCCCTTGCTTATGTGTCTTCTTCCTATTTTTCCTTCTTTTACTCCTTTTAGACTGTTGGTTACTAGTATTAGTACTTTCACCGCATGAGGTAGAAGGAGGAGGAGAAGAAACTACACGTGAAGAGGAAGCAACATTTTGATTCCCTTGATATAAGGATCTTACTTGAGAATAATCATGAGCATTCAAGACAGTTGGAGTGGAAAACAACCACACCGGTATCCCTAGGGTGAATCTAGGTGGATTCAAGGTGGCCATCAAAGGAACACCAACATTACCAGTGAGAGGAGTAGTACAAGGAGTGTAGCAGGGATTTCTCCTTGCTACAGGGCAGGAATGGCTCCCTTCCGTATATAGGACGGAAGGGTAGGTTCCTGTGTGGAAATGTAGAATAGAAAAGTGGGAATGAAACTTAGATAGAAATAAAAGCAAATATGGAACCCCTCTGCACACAAGGTTATGGGTTAAAGACCTCTGAGACCCTGCATACAACAATGGAGACCTAGCTTGGTGGGCCACCATGCCCTAGCTTGGAGAAGCACCTCTCTCTTGGAAATGAGGGAGATATGGCTCAAAGGGAAGATGGATGAGAGGGAGTGTGGCTGACTTGAGAGGCAAATGGTCACAAGGCATCCACTTGGGCAGCATAACAGTATGCAAGGGAGGAATGTTTTAGAGTGACCCCCACCCCTCCTTTTATAGCTTTTTGGGGCTTTTAGGGTTTTAAGCCCTTGGTTAGGGCTTTAGCCTCTTTTTTGGGATTTTAGCCCCTTTCACCCTAGCTTTAGCTCCTTTTAGGGTTTTAGGCTCCTTTGAGGGGTTTTAGCCCCTTTTTGGAGGCTTTAGCCCCTAGGAGAGTTATTTAGGATCATTTTTGGGGTTTTTAAGCACTTTTACTCATTTTTAAGCCTTTTTTAGGGTGTGGGGGTCTAATGGGGTGTTACGAGGGTTGTGAATGGGTGTCCTTGGGTGGTGTAGGACATGTAGAGCTGAGTGAGGGATCTTTTAGGTTAACAGTTTGCCCCCAGATGTGTGAGGGCAGGAGCTCATCGTATGGAAAATGAACATCATAGGATTTGCTGCGTAGAGGTGGTGCTTCCGAGGCTAGGGCATGGTGGCTTTTGGTTTTTGTATTAATATGGTTCCCATAAATGGGTGAGATACAAATAATGTGTGACATGTATATGGACAAGGTGGTCATCCCCATGCTTGTGACTATGTCAAAAGAATAATTTGATCTATGCTCTAAATTACAAGAGTCGATCATATACAGCTGATGATACAATAATGGTTTCCTCAAAGTGAGGCTGGATACAATACTGATATGGTACATTGGACCCATGACATTCTCATGGAATGCTATATCTTCATGACTGACAATCTCCTAGATCTGGAATGGTACATAGCTGTATGGACTCACTGATGAAGATTCAGAGTCTTTGTGGTACAAGTATGCTGCATCAATCATAAATCTATATAGAATTACTGTTGGGGCTTCTGAACACTGTCTCCAACGCAACCCAAAAATCACAAGGGACATAACCTGTTTTAGGTCCCTCGAGTGGACTCATCAATGTGGTAGAGTCAAGTGACATCCGGGGTCTTCGACCAAGTACTGTGCGGACCAACCTTGTACGAATATCAACGATGCGATGATCTAGTTGAAGTCAAGCACGTAAGAAACAACCATCTCGAGAGGCACTAAGGACTCCTCTCAAGTGGTACAAGGAACTCATCAATGATGTTAATGAAACCAAGGTACAGGGACCTTTGGGTCTATCCTCTGGAATATGTGTGTTTTCATCGACAGAGGGATACCTGCCCCTAGTCAAGGTAATGATGTTTCCTTGACCAGGAGCATAAGGGAAATAACCGAAAGGTGTCAGACAATCTACAGACTGGCCCACTCAATGGGGCTAGGGGGCGGGGGGGGAGGGAAAGAATTGAACATGGGTAGGGGGAGTGTGCTAGACTCAAAATTCCTTTGTTCAGAGTATGACAGTAGGGTGGACCAGGCAGCAAATGAAACTTGACTCGTGGGAATGGGATCATGGCTATAATACCTGGAATGTTACTGCAGATGGGAAATACTTGGAGGAGGTAGACGCTTTTGATATTGATGGGATCCAAGGAAGACACATTGTAGAGTACTATGAACAAAGGAAACCCAAATGGGGAATGCTGCCAAACTATTTTCTATGGGGTGGTGTCTAGGGACACCGTTATGGTATGATCACATGGATTTTTGGTGAGCCCAAGAAGGTAAATGCTTGATGGTGCTTTCAATTTTAGAGAGCCTGAAAGCACGAAGAAGACTCCAGTGGGGGCTATTTTTCATTGGTAGTCTCCTATGCTCGAAAAAGGATAAAAGTATACATAGGAGAGCTTGCCCATCCTGTAGGGGATGAGAGACTTATTTACTATTAGTAGTCCAATCAGGCCGGAAAAGGTTAAACCTATACTAACTGGATGGTCATTTAGATACTTTTATGAGCATGAACAAAACAAAGTTTGCTCGGCAATCTTTTCTTGATGAGAAGGCTGGAAAAGAGCTTAACGACAACCCATGATGAGTGTTTTCATAAAGTGCAGCCCCTCTACCCGAGAAAGCATAAAAGTATGCAGAGGGGAATGGTCTTGGCTTGAGTGTGTCAAGGAATTCCTTTTCAATTGATGGTCTACATGGTTCACAAAAGGAGGTAAATGAGACAAAGTAGATGCCCTTTCCTATACCTTAGCGAGCAAAAAAAGAATCAGCTGCGCTCGGCTATCTTTTAATTGTTTTAAGGAGTCAAAAAAGAGCTTAAACAAAACTCGATTATGGTCAACCGATTGCGGTAGCACAAGTGGTTCCCCATGTTGGGATGGTGGACAGTGGTCCAAATATCATCCATGTAGTATGGATGGAGCAGAAGGATCTCAAACATACCAATACATGCACGGGATAGATCATTGCAGAGGCTCGCAAGTCGGTGCTGTAGAGGCACTCAAACCAAGGTGGATCTCGAACAGAGGTCAAGAGAGCGTGTGTGTGTTATAGTGGACAGAATTGACTACATGCGATGTGAGTGCAATTCTAGGGGCACTTATATGCCAAATACATGCAAGAAATAGAAATCATTTTGTGGACAGTGGTCCAAAGGTCCGCGTAAGGTGCGGTGAATGGAGAAGACAACTATGTGTTAAAATAAATGTAAAAATGGCATTCCTTAATGGGCGGTGGCCCGAAGACTCGCATGAGTAGCGATCGGGAAGTGTCATACAAGTACAGATCCATAGACACTTGCATCGTCATGTCATGGCTCATAAATTGAGGTGACTTGAGGGAAGTGGTCTGAAATTTATTTATTAAACATGAGACGATGGTCTCATTAGGAAATGGAAATTTGAGCTCAGAGGTGTGAGAGGTGTCTAGAAGACCGGTTTTGAGTGACTTTGGATTAGCAGCTGATGGTGCTGCCCCTGACTTGTGCTAAAAAACATTGAAAAATGAGAAAGGGAAAAAACTACGCTATAAGAGACTCATAGTGGTTATATCAGGCATAGACTCTCTTGAGGTGGAGCCCGTTGCATAGCTTCTTCAAGAGTCGACCATCTGAGTCAGTGAAGAGGTATGCCCCCTTGCTGAGATGAAGGTCATTGGCAAGGCGGGATGATGAAATCTAGTCTTTTATGGGAATAACCGATTCCACACTTTGGTTTAAAGGGAATGGGGTAAAACCGGAGGCAGTCTTACAGATCTCTCCGTCATCGCATAAGTTGTGCCAGGATAGATCAGGTGGATCTTCCACATCCAACCAGAGGGAATGGAAACTGGTGCTAGAGATCATGTAAATGGTATTGGTTATGGTTTTCATGGCCTTGCCCCCAGTCTTTGTTGGAGGAAGAGGGGCAGGCCCGGAGACAAGAGGAGTCTTTAATGGCCTTGGAGGTAGGTGCAACATCATCTCAATTGGCTAGACATGAGTCAACACATCTTGGGGACTCAGAGGTATGGTAGGTGGTTCAAGATACCACACAGGATCTCCTAGTGTGAAATCTTGTAGATCATGGGTTGCTAATATATACTTACTCACGATCTCGGATGGTAGGAAAAGGAAAGGGAAAAGAACAAGGAAAAGGATCGTATTGATAGGGAATGAACCCCAATGTTTCCCTGGTAACTGAGGTTGCGACTGTGGTTGGGGAAACAACGGAAGAGATAGGTTTGATGGACCGTTGGTGATGGTGGAGAAAATAAGGTTAGTTGAACTGGACATCATGTAAATGGATATGGTGTCTAAAGAAGGAGGTGGGGGATGGACTTCTTCGATTAGAGTGATCTCGGATTCAAAGGAATGTTAACGGAGGTCAGCTAGAGCCATTCAAAATTCGGGCAGGTCTTGGAAATGGTGAGAGTAATGTCCATACAAACCGCAAAGGGCGTAAGCATGGTTTGTTTTCAATGCCTTGTTCCTGACTATTTGAACGGTTGGGAGTTCAACCACAAGGATGTTTTTGTTTGTATCCATGGCATCCAAATATGCACAGATCATGGGGATTTCAGGGAAATTCTGAGTTGGATGGCCCTGTTTCTCATAGAAGGCGCAAGGTGGAACTTGTCGTGGCTCTGCGGTGGTTTTGGTGTTCTTTCCCTTGGCCCTTTTCGGATGGGGAGGTGTAGGTGTGGGTGCGGTGGTTAGCTTTTGCGGGCTGGGTGGGGGATGGGACTTGACTGCAATGGATTACACCGGGGTTAAGATAACCTGGGGCATTGCTGGTTGAGCCAGTGGATCAAGATACCACACCGAAATTCCCAATGTAAAGTTGGGCAGGCTTAAGGTGGCCATTACCAGTTTTCTCATGACACCAAGTGGGGGAAAGAGGAAGGAAATTGTATGGACTAGAGATGAGCCCAGATAACTCCCTGTTGGTTGCATGTGGGGATGCGGTTGCGGTTGCAGCTACGTGAAACGCTGCTGCTGCAGATGATATTGCAACTGCTATTGGTGTTGTAGTTGCAGACGATGGTGTGGTTGTGATTGGGGCTGCGGCTGCAGATGGTGTTTGGGTGCAGCAGTGCTTGATGAGACCATGCACAAGTCCGCAATTTCATTTTGTGTCAATGGTGGTGACACTAATGGGAAAGGATCCTTCATGGTGGTATCGGCAAAAAAACCAGGGCCCACATTCAACAATGGGGAGGCTGGTGTGTTTTCAACCATGGTGTTGATTACAGGGATGACATTGGTGTGTGTGGTCATCCCTTGCGGCTCAATGGTGGTGTTGGTAGGGATAACATTGGTGGGTGTCGTTGACCCTTGCAGATCATGATAAGTGAGTTGATCAATCGTCACGATCTTCCCTTCATGGGGGAACATCATGAGATGGAAGACAGTTGACATGACCGCTCTCATGGCATACATATAAATTCTTCCAAGGAGAAGGTTATAGTCCAGTTGAGCATTGACGACTTCTATGTCGATCAGCACTGTCTTTTCGGCTAATGTGATGGGGAAATGGGAGAGGATTCCTTGGGCTTTAGTGGGATTTCCATCATAAGCCCATAGAATTATGGAGGATGGTTGTAGAATTGGTGATCTGAGTTTTTGCCAAACCAGGGTGGACATAACACATGTGGATTCCCCCTCATCCACTATGCACAGGTGTAGAACCAGGTTCCGGATAGATATCGAAATTTGGAAGGCGATGGTGTATGGCATGCGTGGTTCTCCATTATCCATGTCGAATGCGATCAACTTGGAGTCGGAGGGGTCTACTACCCCAAGGGTGGCTAGTAAGGATTTTCACTGCATTGGGCATGTTTTAAGTACCTCAAGAGCAAACATGGAAATCAGTGTTTGGGCCAAATCACCCACGATGCTATAGCTGACAGCAGCTCTACCTGTGGCATTATTTGCAATTCTATGTATGGGGGGTACGGGAATGGGGGTAACAGAAGAGGTAGTTTGATTGTTTTGGATGTTGATGCCACTGATGTGTCAGCGGGTTCAGTGGTCGTACCGTACTGATTCTGTTTAGTTTGTAAGTTGACCTCTTCAATGGTCATGGCTAGCAGGTGCTGAACACCTATTTTGGTCATGGGAGGTGCCCCTGAAGTGTTGGGATTGGGTTGGGGAGGGGGTGTGGTTGCCATTAATCCTTGGACTAGTACTGGGTTTTGAAGCACCATGGGGGGAGGTCCTTGTGGTGTCGAGTTGGGTTGGACTTGATTTGTCGTGTTAGCGTCCTGTTGGGCCTCATTTTGAATGGCCTGCTTAGCTCGACCCATAAGGGGACACTCGAATGTGTAGTTCCCATAAACATAACAGAATGTGCACAGTTGCTTTGTGCACAACAAAGCGTTGCATCTTGGTGCATTTTGTCGTGGGGGGTTTTGGGCTGGCCAGTTTGTCATGGCATTGTTGGGAGGGTTTGGTTGTTGACTGCCTCCCTACGATTGGTTATTTCCTTGGTTGTGGGGCCAGATATTCCTAGCTTTCCCTTGTTTATTGTTGGGGGCAGGTTGGTTGGGATGGTTTTGTTATGCGAACACTTGTCCCAATGGAGCGGGTGGAGCGGGGGCAGGGTCTTGAACTATTTGCACTAGCGGTGCATAGTAGATTTGTGGGGGTGGCGGTGCCACAAATGTGGGAATTTTCCCCACATACTACTATGTTGGCCAAGCCATGGCCTGAGTCTGCTGCGGTGGCGTAGGTTGTGCATAGGAAGTTGTTGCTCCAAACTAGGACATCATTCTTGCGTAGTCTGGGGCTAGGTTTTGGTAAGCAACACTGGTAGTATTACTTGGTTGTGGTCTAATAGTAGGTGGTGTCGATTGGTGTTGTGGCTATTGGGAGACTGATCCTATAATGTCGTTCACATCATGGGATGCCCTCGCTGCATCACGGTAGGAGTTATTCAGATGGGGGGCATCTGGAATGACAGTATACAGGTATCTAGACTAAGCGTAGATCAGGTCAAATTGTTGGGATTTTAGTATGGCATCTTCTTCGGATTGGGGACATTCAGATGCAACGTCCTTGGCTATGGGCGAGAGCAAGATCTTAAGGAACCAATCCAAGAAGATCCTCTCGTCAAGTTGGATTTTACATAGACTACGGCATTGCCGCCACTCATGGATATGGTCTGTTATATGAGTGGCAGTGCTTTGGGGACAGGATAACAGGATCTCCACCCCTTCGTCATATCTGACGGGGAGTTGGAAATATTGTAGGAACATGAAGGCTAGGGTGTTGAAGTCCGGGTACTTGGCTTATGGCAGCTCAATGTACCATTTGGCCGTGGCACCTGTAAGGGTGCGTTGGAATAGCCTCAACCTGATGGAGTCGTCTATGATGCTATTGGATGAGAACCATAGATGGAATGTCATTATGTTGTTTTGGGGACATTCCCCTACTTTGCCTTCAAACTTGGGGATGTATGATGGCAACTTAGTTGGAATTAGAGGCCAAAAATCTTGATGGCGAATGGAGTCGTTTGTTAACCGTGCCAAATCAAGAAAGTTAAGACAAGCCATGAAAGGCATATTTGACCCCAGGTTGATGTGGGATGGGGTTGCAATGGTGGTGGGGTTTGCAGGTGCATAATGCATCTGTACAGCTAGGGGTAGTTGCAGTGGCACCATTACAGATGGGCCAATGTCCCCAAGTGTGGTGGGAGGGACTGTGTGGGTGGAAGGGATATTTCCCCCATGCATGACAGTAGGGGAAATGTAAGTGGATGGTCCACTTCCCCCCCTGTGTGGCAGGAGGGGCAGTGTGTGTGGAGGGGCCACTGCCCCCATGTGTTGCAAGTGGGCCAGCTTGGCTGGTCACTATGGGTGGTGGCATCTAACTAATGATAGTTTGCATGACTGTGCTTGGGCCACCTGCAGGGTTATTGGTGATAGGTTGTGGTGTGGACATGGGTCCACTTCCTAAGGTTAGGCCAGAAAATGGATCCGGGTTGGCACCAGCCATGGGGCTTGATGGTGTTGTATGGAGGTTTGGTTCAGATTGATATGGGTATGAATCAGAATCAAAGGCTGTGTGACCTTTTGATGGTGTGGGAGATCACTGAAAACGGTTTCGACGGTGTCGATTGAGTGTTCCAAATTCTGGTGGTTCACCTCTTAGGCGTGAGGAAGAGCGTGAGGGATCAATTGCGTTAGATTTTATCAAGCTGATGGGAATGATATTTGGACCCCATTTTTAGTGGCTTCCTATTGGCTGCAGATGGTCACTCAGCCACCAAGACTGCCAGAAGACAGTGCTTGACTTTTTCCTCATAGGTGTTTCTACTCAATCGAAAGGGGTCCTTGCTAGTTTTGCTTGGCAATTCCTCTCAGCGGCCAGCTACTTTGGGGTTCCTGTGGTACTCCTCATAATGATTTTCTGGGCAGAGCCCAAGTACTTCCCATAGTTGAAGTAGTCAGGGACTTATGTCCTCAAAGAATGCAAATTTCTTTGTACTTAGTGTAAATTGATAAATTTTAAGGCTCTCTCAGTGTCATGAACTGAGTTCGGTTGATTACTTGGTATGGTGTATTTGTTTGTTTGTTTTTATGATATTTGGTAGCTTCAAATGGTTTATGAATTCATCATATTGTGGTTGTGTATGCAAGCATTGAATAATCAGAAATTGTGAACAAATACAGTTTTTAACCCTGAATGTTTATGGACTAACTAGATGACTACCTCACACAGATATTCCTCTTCAACCAAGAGAAGGTGTCGGGCTCTCAATACAATGGGACTAATCCCATCTGTAGATCCACAGGTCACCTCCCGGATGCAAGGTTGGTCAACAAGGAGGATGCTTAGCACCGTGAGAAGCCCTCTTTCTCTACCCCCTCTACCTTCTAGGTCATCCAGTTTTAATGGTTTGGAAAAATACTCAATGAAGGGCCTATATCTATACGAGCTTTCCCTTCGTCGTATCCTAGAATACCCTAGAGGGTGATGACTGGGTAGAGGAGGAAGGGTAAGCAAGATAGTTAGTTTTTAGGTTGATTTTAGTTAAGCTACATTCATTTGATTAAGCCATTAACATTTACTTGGAATTTACACATTTTTTGTAAAAGAAATTGTAGAAAATTGAAACAAAAAATGAAATTGAAGTAGTGTGCTAGACAGAGGTGGTTGAGCCACACTGACAGTCCCGATAAAAGCAAACAGTGAAGCCCAAAAATGGGTCACGCACCTGCAAAAGTCCTATTTTTGTGAAGTGGATTCTAATAAAACCGTGAGGAATTACCTCAAACGGTTGAAAACCCACATTAGAAACGGGCCCTTTTACCCTTATTTGTGAGCAGATTCGCAAATGGCTCAACTGTTTAGGTAGAAAATGAGCCCGAACATAGGTGAATTTTCAGAAATTCAGTTCGACCATTTTTGCACAGTTGAGTAATTTGCAAATCATAGAATGGCCAACAGTAACTGGTACTATGGCCAAATGGGCTCGGATTGGCCTTGAGGAAGCTTAGAAGTAACTAGAAATGTAAATAAACAAGAATCTAAGCTAGATTTAACAGAAAACTAAACTAGGGAAAAAAACAGAACTAAAAACGAAAACTTTGAAAAATAAACCCAGGGATCCTATGGGATCGACCTGGTATGGTTGCTAGTTCTGTAGCAGGGATTTCACCTTGCTATAGGGAAAGAATGGCTCCCTTCCATCTATAGGATGGAAGGGTAGGTTCTTGTGTGGAAATGCCAAAAAGAAAAGCGGGAATGAAAATTAGACAGAAATAAAAGAAAAGATGGAACCCCTCTGCACACAAGGTTATGGGTTAAAGACCTTTGAGACCCTGCATACAACAATGGAGACCTCTTGGTGGAAATGGTCCACCATGCCCTAGCTTGGAGAAGCACCTCTCTCTTGGAAATGAGGGAGCTATGGCTCAAAGGGAAGATGGTTGAGAGGGAGTGTGGGTGGCTTGAGAGGTAAATGGTCTCAAGGAATCCACTTGGGCAGCATAACAGTATGCAAGGGAGGAATGTTTTAGAGTGACCCCCACCACTCCTTTTATAGCTTTTTTGGGGACTTTTAGGGTTTTAAGCCCTTGGTCAGGGCTTTAGCCCCTTTTTTGGGCTTTTATCCCCTTCTGCCCTAAATTTATCTCCTTTTAGGGTTTTAGGCTACTTTGAGGGGTTTTAGCCTCTTTTTAGAGGCTTCAGCCCCTAGGAGAGTTATTTAGGCTCCTTTTTGGGGTTTTTAAGCCCGTTTACTCATTTTTAAGCCTTTTTGAGGGTGTGGGGGTCTAATGGGGTGTTACGAGGGTCGTGAATGGGTGTCCTTGGGTGGTGTAGGCCATGTAGAGCTGAGTGAGGGATTTTTTGGGTTAACAAGGAAATCCCAGCATGGGGATCTATTGGTTAGTGTTCAAAGGGGTGTTAGCCATAGGTTCAAACAATAAGACAAAGTCTGAGGTCAATGGGAAACCAATAGTACAAAGAACACACTACCAAAAAAAGAGCTAAGTATCGAGCCAGGCAAACAAAGATGCCTTCCAAAGGAAATTTTGGGATGATGAGGGCCCAAAAATAACCAGTGAAGGAAGGAGAGTAGTTACTTGGCATCTCATGAAGAGCCCTCTAGGTACAAGCAATGGAATCACCCAACCGCCATCCCAGAATGTCTACCAAGGTTACCTTCCAAGTTTTCCCTATGTGCACTGGAAATATCCTTCCAATGCCACTCATGTAAGATCCTAGCAGAGAAGATACTAAGGCTACCAAAATTGCAGAGAAAGTCCGATAGAACAGTCGTCAGTCTGACCAATGCACATGGGAAGGGTAGCAAATCCCAAAACTCAAGCAGTACCAAGAACCACACGAGGTTGGGAGGAGGTACTAGGTCATTCCCCAAACATGTAATGACTTTGGTGTATGCTTTACTGAGAAGTGGAGGGGTGTCACCAACAACTCAGTATCGCACAACCTCGTGCTTGACTCCAATGTGAGAGGAACTTTCTGGTGTCTTTCTCAATGAAGTTGGATTTCCTAAAAGATAGGACACTATGTTTGAGTTTTAATTTTTGGGAAATTAAAATATCCCTAACCCAAAACACTATCCTAAACTAGTGCGTGTCTTCCCTAGAAACAAACAGTTACTAATACATTTTAAATATTAAGCATTTATTTTAAAGGGCTGCTAATTACTCAAATGGGGTGGCTAAGTTGAAAACAATGGTGTTTTGATTCAAAGTTGAAATAAAATGACTAAGCAAAGAGAAATGAAACGCAAAAAGAAAAAACTATTCTCTTTCTATTTCAAATAGAAACTTGAAAGCCACAAAAGAACAATTTCTTGTTATCTTTTCAAGAATAAATACATGCAATGCATTAAAGACAAAACCCTAAAATACATGCATATTAATAACTATATGTTATTTTTATTTTTCTTTTATAAATGCAAAAGAAAAACTACCTACAAGATAAAGTATGTAGATGACAAGAGAAAAGCAAAAGGAACTCTACTATACAACCAGAAACAGACTCTAGAATTCCCTAAAGTCAGTATAAACCATGCGTGGAAGGGAGGCTTGCATAAGAGACAAGTCAAATACTTAGGCATGGTGAAGTTAACCAACAAAAGATGAAGGAAACAAACACCAACAAGCTTCTGAACTAAGACAAAGATCACTAACAAAGGCTAACCAGAAACATAATCCAAAAATTGAACCAAGCAGAGCGGGTGGGAGGGATGAGCAAAGAGAAAAACCTAATTCTACAAAAGGACTTGTAACCTAGATAAAGAACACCCAAAATGGATGACACTAACTCCCTAGAATCATGCACCTATGGAGGACCCCAAAAAACCTACAAAGCATCCCTCAAATAGCTGAAAAAACCACAAAAGTGAGGAAAAACATTGTTTTAGGGGCATGCACGGGTTTCCCTATTGACAGGTCATGTGTCATACACAGGTTGACATTATAAAAGGTCATGTGAACATCCTAGATAGGAAACTATGGAGTATGCAACTTGTGTATGGGTGGGAAAAAAACCCAAAAAATCAAAAACTGCCTTAGGAAGGTAGGGGAGGTGTACTAACAGATTAAGAAGGTGTTCCTAAGTGGCAAGAAGGACCTAAAACCTTGCAAAAAACTGGAATAAAGAAAGAGAAACCCAAAACAGACAAGGCTCTCCCTAGCAGAGTTGCCAGTTCTGTTGTAGAGGAAGGTTTCCTATGGCTAGGGTTTAAGAGGCCATCAATGTACTAGGGTTGAAAGGTGGGTGCATATAGTTCTGCAAGTATATATAAACAAGATTCAGAGATTAGTGTGGTTCATACCTTGACAAGCGAAGGTTGATCCAAGTAGTCCTTTAATACTCCTCTTGCTCCTATTTCTCCAAGATACCTACAAAACGAATTATACCTTCCTCAAACACATATGACCACATGTAAAGTAATGATAATCAAATAAATATGAAACCTAAGTCTGATTAACATAAACATGTGATCATAATAAGATATTCAATTGCACATTAAGCAATGATTTGGGAGGAAGAAGGACATCACATCTTTATTAAACATGAAAATAAATACATTTATACCTTGTCTTCAAGTTGGGCACCTCATGGAACATTGATCTGATTCTGTTGCTTCTCTTCTCCAAGGAACTCAACCTCCAAGCTCTAAAAGACGAGGAGAAATCTTCAAGGGAAAAGGTGAGGGGAATAAGAGTCTCAATTCCTCCATCATAAAAATAAAAAATTTCAAGTCCCCTCTCATGGACCTCTCTACCTCTATTTATATGTTTTTGAAGAGATAGGATCGAAGACAAAGTAGTTCCAACTGAAGGAGTTAGTTGCATAACCACCAAAACTACCCAAAATTTGAGAAACATCCATTTTTGACATCTACAAGAAAAATCCATGGGATACAGTGACAATAGTTGCATATGCAAGGTATATATGCAGGTTGCAGTGACAATACTCATGTATGATCTGAGGGTTGCAATGGAAACAGTCTTGAATATATGGAAATACCCGGGTACCATGTAGAACAAGTCGCGTATACAAAGTGGAATACATGGGTACCATGTATGACAAATCGTGTATAGATCAAAATTTCTCATTTTAAGGGTACTTTGGGGAATTTTTAGACTTTGGTTTCTTTTAAAACGTTTTAGCTGACTCATATACCTTTCCAATGGTGTAGAGAAGATGCCAAATAGAGTTGCATAACTATGGATATGAGTCCTCCAATATAGGTGTTTTTTCAGTGACTTTCATGAAGTGTCGACATGCGAAAGTGGTCACGGGAAGAGATCTATCATTTTGGGATATGACAAGTGCCCATGCAAAGAAAAATTCAGAAACTCCTTGTCTATGCATAAGGATTTGGACTTAGGGGTCAAGGGGTTTGAGGTGCCCCTAGTCTCATCTTGAGGGACATATGTGACACTAACAAGTGTATTGAGTAAGTTTCTGATCTTTGTTAAGGCAAGAAAAATATTTTTACATGACCTTGTTGTACACACAAAGTGTATGGGGGTGTGCCCCACATGGTGGGTGTATCATGCATAATGGATGCTTTCAATTTTTATTGGGTGGAACCCTTTAGGTTGTCTTTAGATGCTCCTGATGATTCAGGTGCGTGATTAGTTGTAGCGAAGTACTTCAACTTAGGAAAGGTGATACCTATGTTGTTAGTATGTTTGTCTTGGGTTGAATAATTCCTTGATTTTGTGGTTTGGTGACTTTGTGTGGTGGGTGAGTCATGGGGTTATGGATTTGGTGGATGGAGTCATAGGAGTGACTTGTTGTGTCAGTACCATATCGTAATGTGAGATGATTTTGAAGCCATATCTTGGAATGGTGGTGTATGGTACCACACAGGGAGCCCTAATGTGTGTCCTAGAAGTGTTAAGTAGGCCATGGCTGGTGTTCCTTACACTCCTTTCGAGGGGTACAAAAAGGGAATCTAGAGGGATAGAAGGGTTGAATATTTGCTCCACTTCATGAATGGTTGGGGGTGCTGATGATGATGCCCATGGGGTGGAATATTATTTTTCTATGGAAGAAAGGGTACACATGAGACCCTATGCTATTGGAGGAATTTCAAGTTGAGGTCTTGAATATTCCCCTATGATGTTAGAATCCTTGTAGACACCCAGGATAATTTCAACATAGTGTGTTGAATTTTTTTTTCTTACTACGAGTTAGACGTTTTTCAGGATTGTTGGATGTGTGGGGATTATAGTAGCTAAGTTAGTCAAGGGTAACCACCTTCCCATTCAATGGGAACATCATGCTACAAAACACCAAGGAGGTGACTACCTTCATGGAATACATGTAACTATAACCTAAGAGGATGTTGGCATACATGTGAAATTTCACCAAGCTCAATGGGTACATTGTTTTCCAATCCTTGTGGTTTGGATTCTCTGTCATCATATGCGTAGAGAGTGATAGAGGATGGCACTAACTCGAGGGATCTCAAAATCTTCAAAACATTGGAAGACATAACACATGTGGATGCACCTTCATCTATGATACATTGATGGATATGATGTGCTTAACTATGATGGGGACTTGGAATGCGACCGATGATGGTAGATGTGGTTCACCTTTTTCAAGGTTAAAATTTATAAGGTTTTCATTGGAAGGGTTAACAACACCAATTTTGTTCAAAAGGTCATTTTTTTGTGAAGGCAACGAGTGAAGTACTTCCAATTTGGACATGGTGGCTGGCCATTGTGACAAGCCATTTACAATGATGTAATTAAGAGAATCCTTCATATGAGGAATATGAGGGGTATGAATTAGTAGTTCTTTAGGTATACTTGGAATTTTATTCATGTTGGGGTACGAAATATACAAAGGAACTCATGAAGGGATCGAAGTCTCTTCAAGGATGGGTGAGGTATCATCATTGGTGTACCCTTTGGCACAAGTTTGTTGGTGCATTTATGTCTAGTTCATATAAATGTTTTGAAACAATACATCTCCTAGGGGGAAATGATTTGACTATTGGGTAACCAATCCTTGATTAGAAAAATGGTTGATGCAAAGCAAATTACTAGGGTTGTGGTGGAGGAGGCTCCTGGGGGGGATTTGCAGGTGTCTTCTTCTTGGCTCCCACCAGTTGTTTACATTCGGGGATCAGGGGACAATGGTGAATATAATTACCATACTCACCACATATTGAGAAAGGGTACCTTTTCCTCAAGTTGGTGTTCTCTCCTTATGTTCATTGGTTAACCTAGTTTGCATTCTATTAGGAAACTTGGTTTCCCCCCTGCCCTTGTTTCTAGGGTTGTATGTTCATTCCATTCTTCTTCCATTTATTCTAAGGATCCAAACCATTTTCAATGTATAGTTGCTCAAATTTTGAGCATGTTGGTGCATAGAAGGTTGGAAAAATTTGAATCTCGTATGGGGCATTGGTGTTGTACTAGGGGGACATGGGTATGGGTAATAAGGGTTATATCATAGGGTGGGATATAGGTTGGTTTTGCTACATATGATGTGGATTTAGGAACAGGTGGTTCCATTTGCAGCTACGAAACTGTTTGTATATGGCTTGTACTAGGGTATATAGGGTGCCGTAGTATAAGTGGGAGACGACACAATGAGGAAAGATGGATGTTGCACCATCATCGGTGGTGGTGCAAGAGTTGGTTGTGGGGGAATTTACCATGAGATGAAATGGACCCAATAATACCATCTGTGGAATGTGACATCCTTGTAATTGGAGGATCTAATGATCCATGCCGAGGGCCATCTGGTAGTATAGTATACAAATACCCTAATTGGGTGTATATGAGGTCAAAGTTTTTAAATTTGACGATCACTTATTCCTCATTATGTGGAATTTATGTATCCACGTCCTTTGCGATGGTTGGTTAGAGTGATTCGAGAAACCAATCCAAAAGTAAGGGATGTTGAATGTCTATTTTGCACAAAGTGTGATGATGACGCTATTCATCAATATCATTTTCTATGCATGTCACTGTGTTATGTCGAAACTATGTGAGATTTTTGAGTCCAAGATCATGCCTTATTGGAAACTGAAAGTAAGATAGAAACAACATGGAAATACTCTCAAATGTGATATGAGAAGATCTAGCGAAATTTATGTACCATTTTGAAGTTGTACTAGTTAAGGTTCTTTCAAAGAGACAAAGATGTACCGAATCTTCCACTATGTTGTTAGAAGAATACCATACGTGGAAATACATGATATGGTTGGCAAGATGATCTGCATGTTTCCCCTCGAATTTAGGGATATCTGAGGGTATTTTTTTGGCATATCTGGCCAATTGGTGTTGTGATCTATGGGATAATTAACCAACTTATCTATATCATAAAGGTTCAAACTTACCATTAATGGTAGGTCTAGGTTGGGGACCGCCATGTTATTTTGAATGTTGTTTCCTCAAGGGGGAGATCTTGGAATATGTGGCAGTGCTCTTTTTCTTATGGGGGAGGATGAATCTTTGTATGGAAGAAGGTGTAGGACACGAGTGACATGGGATAATCCAATGAACAAGGTTGTGCTTGGGCCATAATTTCTCAAGGAAATGGAGAAAGAGGTTGTAAAGATCAGGAAGAATATGAAAGTAGCCCATGACAGACAGAAAAGCTATGCAGATAAGCATAGGGTGAACAGATAGTTTAGTGTTGGGGATCATTTCTACCTCAGAGTGAGGGCAAAGAAGAGTTCCTTGAAGCTTGGAAGTTGTGCCAAGTTGTCATCTAGTTATTGTGGTCGTTTGAAGTGCTTGAAATAATAGGGCCAGTTGCATATAGAATTGCATTTCTTGCTAGCACTAGAGCTCATAATGTTTTTCATGCTTCTTTGCTTAAGAAATATGTACATGATCCTAACCATGTGATGAATTAGGATGTGATTCAGGTGGAACTTGAGGGAGAGTTCTAGAGCAAGCCAATGTGCATCCTCAACGGGAAGGTCACAATGCTTCGGAACCGATCCATATGGCAGGTAAAGGTGCAATCAGACCACTATGGGCTTGAAGAGGATACATGGGAGATGGAGTATTCCATGCAATTGGCACACCCATTTTTATTCAATTCTATGGAACACCGAGGCAATGCCAGTGTAGCATTTTGTTCAATTTTGTAAAGCACTGAGGATAGTGCTATTGGAGGGGGGAGGGGAATGTAACACCCCGGTTTTGACCCTATTTGCATTAAAAGTATATGATGTATATATTGTAATTAATCATGGTGTGGAGCTATAGGAAAAATCCGCAGCATCGATTTAAAGTTATATGCTCGGTGATTAAATCAGTGCGGATGGTATTTTGTGCTAGTCAGGCACATTATGATTTTAAATCATCATGTAAGTATGCAATTAATTAAAAACCCACAACCAGCTATGCCAATGCAACAATAATGAGAAGGGGCATGATTTCCTAAGGATAAGGGGTGGGAATTTTCAAACCTTTGGGGCCAATGGGGAAAACCCAAATGTCAAAGGGAGAACCCATCAAACTGTCAACTACCTTTCTTGTCTCATTCAGCCAATCATTTATTACTGCCAAAAGTTGGTTGAGTTGGTTATTGTATGGGATGGGCAAGGTATGACAACCCAAATTCGAATTGGAGAAGCCATCAGTTTTGCGAAATGCATTTTGACTCCTTGGGAAAGAAAAAACCCAAAAACGTAGGCCATTCGACCATGCTTTCACATTGTCATGTTTTCCTCACCATTTTTTCCTTCACTTGGGCTCTCTCAGGCATCCAGAACTTCTTGTGTGTGTTTTCCTTCCACATTTTTGGTTGTTGGTTTCAATTTCCCATGGATGGGAGTTTGTCTTCGTAATGCCAAGGATTGTATTGGTTTTCCTCACGTTTTTGGAGCCACCAGTGCATTTTCCACTCACAATTTTGCAGTTTCATGTGTTTTTACCATGGCTGTGAAGTGTTTTTGTTAACTTCTAGTGGCTGGGATCTCTGTTGGGCATTCTAGTACTATTTCCACATGCCCACGATGGGGAATTTTGTTGTTTAGTGTTTCCCAATGAGTGGTAAAATAGAGCCACAAATTTTGGGTGTTGTTGAAGTCGTTTTGGCCACATTAGGGCCATAAACGACTATATAATTCAAGTTGCTTAGCCTGAGTTGTTTCTACCCAGTTTCCATACCTGATTTGGTCTCTATGGTGTTTTTCCTTCAGTCCAGAACTATTATTTCTATGTGCATATCATTTGATGTCCTTTGAAATATCTTTGGGTGTGGAAATGGGTTCTGAGCTTGTTTGACAAACCTAGTGTGTGCAGGAACCTCACAGGCAGAGCTAGAGGGATGGATTTCTTCTTTTCACCCCCTGAATAGAACTGGAAGGGAAGGCATAGCCCGAGGGACTATCTAGCAGAGAAGGGGATGCGTCCTTGTGTTGGGTGTGTGTGGATGTTTTAGAAGTCAGGCTAGTTCTGGTGTAGGTGTCCATAACTCTTGGATTGAGCTCACTAGCTTAGTAGCCAACCTTTTCAACTCCCTGTTTGCCTGATAAACCTAACTGTATTGGCTTGGATGAGTTTTTTGCATCCTTGGATAAGTGTGAGCCTGCTAGTTTCCCCTTATTCCATGTGGAATCATGCCCATCTTAGGGGTGGTAGTATTGCTGAGTGATTGATGAGCACACTGGCCTATGGCTGGGTGGAACGTTGCTACGACATAGCTGGTTGCAGCACAAGATTATGTTAAAGATAAGTATCTCTTGTCCATTCTATCTTTGCAATTGTATTTATTGCTTAAATGAGTTTATGAACATGCTGAACGTATTGGATAATTGTGTTTTCTTCCGATGTATGTTTAAATGAATTATGCATCTATGTATGTTTTATTCCCAATGCATTTTATACCTTATGTTCATGGGGCTTAGCTGCCCGAGTAAGTATGTTTATTCGTGTCCTCTCCATCGAGTCGAGGGGTGGGGACGTGATAGAAGAAAGTGGGGTATTCCCACATGGGGTAGTAAACAATGGTGATCCTCTTTCATGAGAAGATCAGAAGAAAGATTTGACATTATCTAGAAGGGGAGAGAGTGAATCAAGAAAGGTGTATCCTCCACTATAATACTGAATCAATGTGTCCTAGGAGAAACCTTGACCAGGTGATTTCCCTTGTTTTCCACATGGATATAAAGGAAAAACACCCCTCAAGAGAGGGAGAGGCCTTGCATTCAATAGGACTTCCTTAGGGGGGGTTTGTCCTCTATGGGGGAATTCTAGTATCCAAATGAGAGTGATGGGTGGTGAATAAACACAATATAGAAAAATGCAAAAATATGTCAACCCTAACAAATGAAAAATGGTGTAAGATGTGAGTGATATGTGCAATATGGTCATAGTGCAAAGGTGTCCACATGTAGGTTCTTTTTAAATTATGAGACTAAGCTTGTATTTAGAAAATAAAAACAAGTGTAAACTCCCTAAAATACCTAAAGTTCTTCCTCTCAAATTTATTGGGCCTCCCAAAAGCACAATTGATGGTGATAGTGGAATCCATGCAACAATCGATTAGTGGAGGAAACAAAGAGTTATCTCTACATGTTATGGGGCCAATGTTCCAATCAAGAAGACTTGGAAACACCTCCCATATGTCATAGATAACTTTAGGATTTAGTTGCACTTCCAAGTTATCCTTATTGACTCCCTAAGTTTTTTCCAATAAGTTTTCCTTGCATTAAAATTAAGTGTGGATCAACAGTTAGGCCTGAGCGGTATAATGTTGTATCCCAAACAACAAGTTGAGTGTGTCATAGGGGAGAGAAGGGAAAATATACCTTGGATTTTACCTTCTTGTGTATCAGGACACTTATGATATGGGATCTCTTTAAAAAATTTCTTATAACATCGCTTAAAATCACCCTAAAATACAACAATGTTATGTTTCAAAAATATGATTAATGAAACTAGATTTGTGGGAGTTGTTTGGATGTCTAGGAAAATAAATCCTAACAAACTAAAATGTTGGTTTGTGACCTCCTATGGAGAATTTTAGTTGGTTAGCATTTATAATGGTTGCTTGTTAAGGATTTTTTTGTGAATAAAATGAGTGTAAGGGAGGGATTTCACATTTCCCTTCCTTTTTTATTCACTGAAATTGTGAAGAGCATACTCAGAGTGAAAGAGTATTTAGGTCCATTAATGTGTGCAAGTGTGAAAAAACATGTGATGAAAGGAAATGGTATTGTTTCAATTAAGTAGAGTGGTCAAAACAAAATGATGTAAATTTTAACTTGAGATCTAAACAAACTAATGATGCTTGCAAAAATATATGCTAAGTGTGCAATGGAGATATTGAACCCTTCGCCCCATTTTCTTATTCACATAAATCATGAAGAGCATACTTGGGGAATGGAAAGGTATTTAGGTCCTTTCTTGTGTGAAAAACGTAGATTCTACACAACTTTGAACTAAACATGTTAAATGAAAAGCAAATAACCATAACATGTCCTGAATACTAGTGACAACAATGAGGTCCTTTGGGAGCCTCGGGTTTGGTTACCTAAGTATATTTCGAGGGATGACCCCTTTACTAATTAATATTAGTCTAGGTGGGATAATTACTATAGAACAAGTAACCATTGTATGATAATTAATTACTAGTTCATTAGTGAGAAACTATTGGGTTGTAGATCATTGATGGAATAGATACAAAGTAAATAAATAACCAACAACACAGAAATAATTTTTACAGTTATGCTACAGCACGGCAGAAGCACTCACTAGAGTGTTGTAGAGTGAGAATAATGAGAGAAAAGAGCATTGACTCTATACAAATGAACCGCATAGGTGGGAGTCTGTTAAAATATTTTTTCCATGCATATATCAAATATGTAAATGCACTTTCAACATGCCAAAGATGACATGAAGCACACTACAGATAAAATGGATTAACTAGCAAATTGGAAGTCAAATTCTTGGGATGAGAGGGATGGCCCTCTCTAACTACAATGCAAAAGATAACAAAATTAACCATTCTACAAACATCAACCTAAATAAAGAGAAATGAAAAAAAATGAAGTGGAGTCGCCATTAATATTTTTGTGGGAAATAATGCACAAGAGTGCTTTCCCACTTTGGGATGGGGCTAGGCCTTATGGGCTGTAGAAATACCTGAGTATTTGGATCCCCTTGGTGGTGGTGGATTGGGACCCAAGTGATCCCATAAGAGATCGTTATAGGGAAAGAAAATACAACCAATAAAATAATAACAAAACTAAATAAAGATGACAAAGGGAGTAGAGGATGCAAACTCCAACAATCAATGTGAGTTAAACCACTTGTATATTTCCCAATGGTGAAGATAGTACAACACCATAGAGATGTGAGCTCCAAAAGGAGGAAAACAATCTTCCTAAGGAATTCCTTTCTTATCCAAAATTGTTTGCAAAATGGTTAAGGAACCAAATGAGAAGAGCACTTTTCCCTTGAGGGAGGGAGGAAAGGGAGCTTTGGGAATGTTTGACAAGAGGGAAGAGGTGAGATAAGAGGAAGCTCAATCACAATTCCAACATCATAACCTTGCTAAAAGTTATTCTTACAATAAGCATGCCCATGGATTTATTTTATAGGTCACAAGGTGGCCAAAAAATCACAAGATCGTAGTGTGAACTCAATAATCCATGTTTTGGATCCAAAGTACACCAGGAGGCCATTTAAGGAAACCAAGTGTGTGAAAGGAAAAAAATTGAATTCATTTGAGTAAGTGGAGATTTCATGAGCCTTCAATGTGTTGATGGTGTGTGATATCCCTCCATTTGTATAGACACATGGATATCAAAGTTATTTTCATGTTGCAGCACAAGTTTTGTTCTGGTGTTTTCCACTGTAGCACATATAAAAAGAGTTTAACTCGCATTGTTGTGGTTTTTTACTATTTTGGAACTATTTTGTACTCAATATGCTCTTTGGACCTTGAGAATATGTCTTAGGCTTGATGAATGTTGCATGTTGATGACGTTTTACCGTGTGAATTGTCAAATTGTCGCAGGTGTGTGTGTTTTTCGTGATAACACTATATTCCTTCTTTTCCATCAGACCTCCTTCCCCATGAGCTATGTGTCAAATTAATTAACCCCCCTTTTATCACCTTTTAATCATAGTTAACTCTTAAATCAAATTTAAGGCTAATTAATGATGTTTAGGCTCACTTAGGTACATAAGGCCTTCCTTTAGGTACTCATGGTTAAAACAAGGTCATAACTTATCTACTTAGTTCATCTACAACCCCCTTACCATATTTCTAGTGAATAAATGAGTCCCGATACTTTTCAGTGTTATGCCTTAGCCACAACCAATTGTAGATTATTTTATTATTAATTATAAAGATACAATAAGTTTCAACCACTTGGGAATTCATAGTCAATTAGTTACCTGGTACATCATCTGACTAGGGGTTCAATCCAATGGTGTTACACTAATAAAAATGAATTAGAGGAAATTTAACCTCAAAATGAGCCTTTCAACCCTAATTCAAATTCCATGTCATCATGTGTTAGCCAGTAAAATTGCCTTAAATTTGAAATACCGTATAGTTCTTAAACAATTTTTTAATATAAATTTGGGGATAGGTATCATAAAAAAAACTACTTTTTTTGTCCATATTTTTGACACATCTCCCTGTTTTTTTACTCAAATATCGATCGAGAGAGCTCCTTGGATGCATAATTAAATTTCGCATCCAACAAGTACCCACTTTGCATACTTTTGATGAAACCCGTTACCTCAAAAATAAGAAATACCTGAAAAAATGTGATGATGATGTCATCATCACATTTTTTCAAGTATTTCCATCATCACTTTTTTCAGGTATTTCTTCTTTTTGGGGTAGCAAGGTCTATCAAAAGTATGCAGAGTGGGTGCTCGTTGGATGTGGAATTTATTTACACATCCCATGAGCTCTTGTGGTCGAAATTTGAGTAAAAACACAGGGAGATATGTCAAAAATACGAACAAAAAATTTAGTTTTTTTCTTTTCTTCCTCCAAAATTAATAAATATTATTTTATTATTTTCCTTAGGATGCCCATTTTGAGTTGAAAATTCCTCTAATGAGAGTAAAAAAATGTTGAATTTCACCCCATTGTCCCCACCCTCACCCTATGAAAAATGGTTATATATATAGATATAAAGTGAAAATGAATTGTGTATGTAGAAATAGAAGCTTCAATGTTATGAGTAAAGATGCTAAGAAGAAGCACTGGAAATAGATCTTGCTACAAAAATAATCCTCATAAGCATACACAGGAAAAATAGAGAGACGAATAGAGATTGAATCACATGAATGAAGAGATAAATATTGGAGTGTTTCCTTCCATTGAATAATGGTGCATAATAGTGTACATAAATAGTACATCCCTCATAGGTAAAATCGAGTTGTATTGGAGACAACACAGCAAACTCAAAAAGATAGACTTACTAAATATGATTAAAAAACACTTCCCAAATCAGTAAGGACCTTACGAATTAGAAAAATCATGAGTGAGTTGTCAAGAGTGATGGAACAACATGCTAATCCTATAATATGGAGAGAAAATCATGGAGGACGGGTTGGCAACAAAATATAGTAGTTTCCTAGTTGACTAGATTTACCTTATCCACATAAAAGCTGGAATAAACCAGTAAAAGATAGAATCTGCATGAAAGTGCAGTTACTAATTATGCCAGTCAATAAAGTGGGTGAGATCAACCCAAAATCATGATTAAAGCCTTCCTGGGGTATATATGGAAAGTGTTGACTATGTGGTGCAAGTGGATTCCAACTATCTAGGCTAGTGGGTAGGAAATTAATAAAAATGATTAAATATTTTATCCTAAGTTATGAAGTGGGCTTATTATATTCCCACAGTGAATATATATACAAGTGAAAATAGGTGAACATTCAAGGTGGGATATTCACTTTCATTCCCTTCCAACCCAGCATCAAATCATTTGTTCACTTTTGTTTATGTTCTTAAAATTTATATATAACATATAATAACTCAAATGCACACTTATTATTCCCTGAGAAAGCCCAGGGTGCTATTGTTTTTTATATACCTTGATCGGGAATTAGTTTTGAGAAAAGTGTCTAATTATTAATAATAAAATTGTATTTTCTTGGAAGCTGATGGGATAATAGTTTGAAGCATTATAGACGGTGTGGGAATTGGGAATGGATTTATAGGATAATATTTTGAAGCATTATAAACAGTGTGGGCATTGGGAATGACTTCATCTCTCTATGTTTTTTTATGGCTGCAGTACAAGTGTTTGCTAAAAGATGCTAACATTTAACATTTACGTGAGCATTAACACTTGCATGTTTCTTAGACCCACCCCCGTCATTAATATTCTAATTTTACAAGCATGAAATTACTCAAGGATTAGTTATGCCACCTCATACCTCACCCTTCATCAAGAATCCATGCATTTGTCACCTTCAGTGTCACCGCCTTGTCACCACCTTCAAGGTTTTCATCAAGCATCCATGAATTTGTTCTCATAGCCACTTCAATAATTCTTCATTGTTTTGTTATGTACCTTGGAAAAGATTCTATAGGCTAGAGCAAGTACAACAATTATAGGTGCACTCAGCTAAAATGAAACACGGACATAACAATTTTGTATTCTTTTGCAAATGAAAAGACACAACTCGTTGAGATGACTGATGTACAAGCAGTGAAAGTTGCAGATCCATTGGCTGAAAAGAAATAAAATACAGTAAGTGAACTCATTGCCTAAGATAGAGTTTTTTTTTTCTTGCAACCTTTTCATAACTTCAAAGTTCAAACACAAAGTTAACTCATAGCAGTTCAAATAGAGTTTAGATTTAGTTGCAAAATTTTTTGGAGTTTGGATTTTCATACGACCAAATTGCATAACCTCAAGTTCACTAAGTTAAATCATTACAAAAGATAGAGTTTGGATTTACCTACAACAATTTTTCAAAACTTCAAAAGTAAGTTCATAACTGTAATGTGGATTTTCCTACTAGCGATTTTCATAACTGTAATATTCCAAATGCTAGTGAACACAGCCTGATACCACCTGCACCTAGAGCCATAGAGTTACTCTCAAGAAAACGGGAAAGGTCGCATCACTTGTAAATGAAAATAAATAGAATTGAAGATGTATTAGTAAATTGGATTTAAAAGATCAAAAGTTTCCATTTTTTAATGACAATTCAAATAAAAAGGTGAATCGCATTCCCTGGTTACATGCCTTGTAGCATAACATATTGCAATTTTTTACAGAAGACATCATACCATGCCTTGCAGTATAACATATTGCAAGTTCTTAAAAAAGACATTGCTTGCTAAGAACTGAATACCTAAGCTTGGTTGAACCATTAGTCTCACCAACTCAATATCTAATTACAAGACATTATAAAACAAGAGAGCTGAAGGAATAATATGAGGATTATGTATCATATATTGAATAAAGTTACCTATCTTACATGATTACCTAACATAATAACATGAAGTAATCTTTGGGGAAGAGTCAAACAATGGAATATTTTCTGCAGTGTAAAAATCTCATAGCAAATATAATTTTGACTGTGCTAATTAATGTAAATAATTATCAAATAATATGGAGTATGAATTTATTGAAGCATTTTAGGATTTCACGGGTTAAGCAAGAAACAATATGGCTACATCTTGCATGCTGGACACAATTCCAAAAAAATAAACCAACATTAAGCCACAAATATAACCAAAAGAAATACATATTAGAAACTTTTTTTCCAATTCTGACTTGGGGCTCAGGTCTCAAAAGCGATGCCACCCAAAACTTATACTAACCTTTTGAGAAAAAAATAGCATACAAGCACTTGCGGTTCCACATCCAAAGAAAAAAGACATGTTCCTATAACAAAGCAACACATTCCTGGTTGTTTTCTCATTTTCATAAAATGTCCATTCAAATACAAGTCTGAGAGCACATTAATTTACAATAAAATGCACATTGCACAATGTTTTCCATGTCTCCAAAACCTATCCCATTAAAGGCAGGTAGATAGACTACACCAAAATAGTAATATCATGCATTAATGCAACAAACTAACCTTATTTCTTTTTTTAACTCAAACATGTATTGTTTTTTTAAGAAAGAATTTCCAGGTCTTAATTGGAAAATACAAAATCAGCTAATTACACTCAGATAAAAATTAAAACTTCAAGAAGAAAAAAATATTTACAATTTCTTACAAATAGAAGAGAACACTCCCAGACAGATCACCACTCATTGTAACTCACTTCAAGGAATTGGTTGAAATACGTTGGGTTCTCTATTGAAGGAGAGATTTCCTTGCAACAATAGGAAAGCTTTATTTGCTAGAGAATGTGCATTTTTATTTAAACCCCGCAGAATATGGAAAGAGGAAACACTTTCAAACTCAATCAATTAATTTTAGATTCTTTATAATAGAATTTTATTCAAGATTGAGTCATTAAAATGATCTTTTGAGTTTAACAATTTACTTAACAACTCTGAATCTCCAAAAATTTGGATTGACTTATACCCAATCTCCTTTGCAATCTAGCATGCCTTCATGGTACTATAACTTTCAGCTTGGTTTTTTTACCATATTCTTAATCCCTAGCTAAAGGAGGATTTGGTCAGTCTCTCAAGTGAAATAATCAGGCCCCCAGCTCCAGTGGTCCCCGAGTTCCCCTTGGATGGACCATCAAAGAAAATGGTAGCAGATGAGTATTTCTTCCACCTGTCAATAAAATATACTTTACAACACCGCACTCTCCAGGAAGGAGAACACACTGGCTTGAAGGAAACCATCATTCTGGAACCCATCATGTAGGTACCCATCAACGCTAAAGCCTTTGCTAGAAACATTGAGAGAGAAACAAATCTGCTTGCAGATTCCACTATGAAGGATTTAATTTTCCTTCCCATGATCAAGGGAGTCGACGACAGACTATTGAAGATCCAATTATTCCTTGCTATCCATATATTCCACCAAATGCATTTCAGGATAGATTGCCAAATTTTGATCCAATCGGAGGTTTTATTTCTTGTTGCTAGTATTCTATCCTGCCGGGAGATGAACAAAGAGACCACCGAAGATTAGGAAGGAGTAGTAGTGGTCATTCCATTGAGTGCCAACTCCCACACCGATTGGCAGAAAATACATTCAATAAAAATATGATTTGATGTTTCAACCTTATCTCTAACCATCACTCTTAACAAAAAAACATAGTGAACATAATTGCTTCGTAGCACATAAAACCAGGTTGTATGAAGCCTTAAACCTGTCAGTGAAACTTGAGTTTCCCAGTTTGGGAGAGATGTGTAACTCCTTCTGTGCTCATCATAGAGTTGTCACGTGTCTTTTATAAAAAATAATAAAAAATTATTAAAAATAACTTGTAGGATTAAATGAAATTTAAATTATTTAGAATTGCATATATATATATATATATATATATATATAACAACATAAATTTAGATAAACTAAAGCCATAAAAATTAGATTACACATTTCCATTCTAAAAAAGGGTTTACACCTTGAGAGATTTGGTCCCTGTTGGTGCTTAGTAGATCTCTTTTAGATGGATCTATGCTAGTTTTTTCAATAACCAAAACTATCAACACTTTGTTTGAGGTTATTTTAATGTAATCACAATGTTATCTATTTTCAGAAACCCTCCAAATTTGCTAAATCGTGTATCAGATATTATACCATCCCGATCAAATCAAGCTACAATAGATAATTACACCATGTATTGAAGAAATTAACATGATATTGCATTATCGTTGTATTGGAAGAAAAGTCCAATTAGAGAAACCAAGCAAGGAAACTAGCAAAGCACAAACGCTCGCTCAGACTAGGAGGAGATGCACACTCAACTCAATTATATTAATGAATGAAAGTTACATATATAGGAAAATCATAAGCTAAGCTAGATCCTACAAACATGGATCAGATCCTACAGCATAGGAGCTATTCAAAAAAATAAACTACATATAGATAACATCAACGAATACACTGGCTGTATTATATCTAACATCCTCACTTAATGCAAAAATGGATTCTTGACAACACCCAATTTATATCTAAAATATTCAAAATGAATTATGACAACTGGTTTGGTAAATTTATTAGGAACATTTTCACTTGTACTAAAATAGATCAATTCAATTTCTGTAGATTCAATCTTTTCTCTCACGAAATGATGTTGCAACTCAATATGTTTAGATATGGAATGACAGACTGGATTGTGTGCTAGCTTAATTGAGCTTTGATTGTCACATTGTATTATGGTAGCTTGTTTTTTTTGTGTTCAAACATCTTCAAGAATTCACCTCAACCAAATGGATTTACAAATAACACTGGTTAAAGCTTTGTATTCATCTTATGTGGATGATAAAGAAACAGTTGGTTGTTTCTTACTACTCCATGATATGACTCTTGAACCAATGTTGAAAGCATATCCAGAAGTGGATTTTTCTGTTATCAGGATTGCCTACCCAGTCAGAATCAAAGTAACCTTCCAACTGAACATCAGATACATTAGTATATAAAAGACCATAATTAACAGTTCCTTTTAAATATCTTAGGACCTTGTTTGCAACTTTCCAATGTGTTTCGCATGGCTTAGCCAAGAAATGACTAAGGATGCTAACAGAATATGATAGGTTTGGCCTTGTAGTAGTGAGGTAGTTTATACTACCCAATAGTTGATGATTCAAAGTACCATCAACTTCTTTAGATCCATCACTGTTGTATAATTTGACATTTTGGTCCAAAGGAGTGGATACATATTTGCATTCACTCATTTTAAATCTGTCAAGTATTTCCCTTGCATATTTTCTTTGAGTGATGAATGTTTTACCAGAATCTCTCCAAAAAGCAATGCCTAAACAATAATGTAAGTCACCAAGGTCTTTCATTTCAAATTCCTATGACAATTTACTTTTAATATCTGCAACTAATTGATATGCTCCACCTGTAATGATAAAATCATCCACATACAAGGATATCAAGCAAACATTTCCCTGTTTATCTGATTTAATATATAATCTTGAATCATTTTTACTTTTGAGAAATATTTTTTGTTTGAATAAGGTGTCAATCTTGATATACCATGATCTAGGTGCCTGTTTCAGCCCATAGATAGCTTTCTTTAACCTGCACGCAAGCTGCTCCTTTCCTTTCTACACAAAGCCTTCAAGATGCACTAAGTATACTTCCTCTTTTAAATCACCATTTAGAAAAATAGATTTGACATCTAATTAGTGTATTCTCCAATTATGTTTAGTAGCTAATGCAACTAACAATCTGATAGTGTTTAACTTAGCTACTGGTGCATATGTCTCTTCAAATTCAATCCCCTCTTGCTGAGAATAACCCTTAGCAACTAACCTTGCCTTAAATTTGTCAATGCTACCATCTACTTTAAGTTTAGATTTGAATAGCCATTTTGATCCTATGGGTACTTTATCTTTGGGTAATTCTACTAATTCCCAAGTTTTGTTTCTCATAATAGAATTATATTCTTCATTCATTGCAGTCACCCATTCTTCCTTATCTTTGGCTTGTTCATAATTTAATGGTTCTATGACATTCATTATACTAGTCATCAAGGCATAATCTCTAAACTTTACTGGAGGATAAGTTTGTCGAGTTGACCTTATAGGTACTATAATACCTACTGCAATTCCATCCATGATTCTTATGTCTTCTATTGTTTCATCATCTGAGGTAGTATCACTCATGCTTAATTCTTGTTCTTGAACTTGCTGTTGTTCTTGCACTTGCTGCTAATCCTGCACTTTTTGAAGAATTTTATCTATTTTGACATGCTATCTGGGAGCAGTTCTTCATCAACATTATTCATCCTGTTACACATATCTGTATTTTCATGAAATACATCTCTACTAGCAATCAATTTGTGTGAACTAGGATGAAATATTTTTTATGCTTTCTGATCATCATAATAGCCAACAAAGATACACTCAATGGATTTTGCTCATTTTGGACACCGAGTGTTTTTTGAGTCTAGTAAGCTTTCTACATTTTCTCTCTGTGTCAAGCACTATGTATGCTCTCCCTCTACGCCTCAAGCGATCAGCTGGGATCAAAAGCAATGATCTCACTTGTAATGAGTCTGTAAAACCAGTAGCATATGCTCTCCCTCTGCACTTAGTGTGATCAACTGGGATCAAAAACTCTGGTTAGTGTAATTTTGCACTTGTGATGATCTTCACCCTTCAAAGATGAACAAGTTTTTGAGTCTATATTAAGAAGCTACTTTCATCAGTTGCGTTCGTGTTTCGATCTTGGCATCTCTCTTGTAAGATCTTCCTCTGTGAATAATACTTATGAAAGATCATCCTTGTTTGAACCTTGTTCTTCTTCCCACCTTTCTTTTTCAGGTGTTCATAACAATGAGCACAAAGGTCAGCATGCAAACTGCCCTGCCTGCAGAAAAGCACTTGAGAGACTAAAAATCAGAAACAAAGGAGTAATCTTGTACATGATGTCTCTCCCTAGAAGTAGCCCTGGTTTTACCTCCACAAACCCACAGGGTGATACCTCGTTCCATCCAGGAAGAAATATTCATGATACTCCATTTCGACAGTTTGCTCATGATGGTCTTTCTAAAAGAGAGTTCATGCCACATAGATCATCAAATCCACATGAAAGTGTCTCTGATGAAATAAAGTTGCTTAATTATAGCAATTATCAGCAACAACTGATTGGCCAAAACATTGATGACATAGCCACTGATATTTTAATTCTCAAACAAAAAGGTTAGACAGAAAAAGAGCATATTTCCTTGCTTGAAGCTAAAATTGATCACTTGCTTGCAGGACAAGAAGAAGTAAAAACTGCTATTATCTTAGCAAGCAAAAAATTAGAAAAAGGGCTAGATGTCCTAGGAAAAATGATGGCCAGAACACAAAATGTAAATAGTAAAAAGGGCCTTATAAGACAAACTGCTTTAGAGCTTGCAGCTAAAGGCTATAAAGTCAAACATGAAAGAAGATACTCTTTTGGAATGATGAGTATCCAAGAAGATGAATAAAGACCCGAATTCCTTTTTGGTCAAGAAATAGAAGAGCTTCAAGAGTTAAGAAATATGGTCTCCCAGTTCAAACAAATGCCAAATGCCCTCCTAGATAAATATTTATCGGCATTCAGAATCCCAAAAAGAGAAAATATTGGATCCTCAAATCCATATGACCAAGGTCATACTAATCCTCAGATAACAAGTCCTCCCCCTCCTTTTGATACTGAAATGTCAGATCTCCCTGATACTTCTCCTTCGTCAGTACCTCGTTCCCTTAGTATCGGGATAAATGGGATGAATAATTTAATCTCCCATATGCCTGATCAACATGTGTTGAACATACAATGTCAATCCCGCGCCCAAATTAGATCTGCCATCCAGCTTCTATCAAATTGGTTCTTGTACAAAAGAACACAGGACAATACAACTGGCCAACAACTATCACTCCAGCTGGTTGCCGAATTTTCAGGGCTAGCCTCAAAATGGTGGCACTGGATTCCCCAAGAATCCAGAGAAGAAATGTTGAATGCAGAAGATGCGGACCAACAAATTCTTACTGCCCTTGGTAAAGAATTCTATGGTCCTGACGAAAATGAATATTATGAACATCTTGCATCTTTATTTATGTATGCCAGAATCTGTGACCTAAATAAGAGTGAAGAATATTTTTGCTATATGAAAAAATTGTTGATTTCTTCTGGCAATGCTGATAAGCTCGCATATCTGAAAGATTACTTGAGAAGCTTTCCTGGCCATGTTCCTGATGCTGTTGAACAACACCTTAAAGATTAAAAAAATCCCTCTGTCAAATCTTTCCCTTGCCCAATTGCATGGATTCATCATGGAAACATGGCAAGAACATTGTCTGGAGAAAAGAGTGGCTAAATATTTCAAGCGACACTCTTCAATGTTTTCCCCGGGTTTTTGTAAAGATGTTGCGAAAATTCCAGATTGGGGGCGTGGTGCCCACAACCGAGGACACTTCGGGCATGAATCATAAAGATATAAGAAGAAACAACAACCCAAGTATACTAGTGTACCTAGATTCCATCCAGACAAAGGCTATAAGCATAAAAAAAGGAAAAAGATTTCAAAAGAATCAAAAGAAAGCCTACTTTAAGAAAAGATTTGAACCTGCAGATAAAGAAAAATGTTTCATCTACAGTAAAAAGGGTCACTGGGCTAACAAATGCCCAAATAAAATTAAAAAGCCTAGACTTGCTGCCATGTTTTCAGAAGACCTGGATCCAGCCTGGTGGGATCTAGCTTGGTGTGCAGCAAGAGACTACCCTGAAGGTGAAATCATCTTCTTACCAAAAGAAGGAGATTCCTCTGATTCCAACCCTACCTTAGATAAATTTGCTCCAAACTCATCTGACTCTTCCTCTTCTGACTCTGATGAAGAAGCAAATTTAGGAGGTTGCTTTGGTCCTCCTGATTTCAGTTTTTATATGTTCTCTTTCAACCTGCCTAAGGTCTCCTCAGAACTTAGGATTGCTGAAATAGACAAAGAATTGTCTAAGACCCAAATCTATCAATATATGAAAAAGAAAGATCTAAAAGATGAAAGAAGAAAGCTTTTAACAAGAAGAAAAGCAAAAGAAAAAGTCTCAGAAGAAAAAGAGAACTCTGTCTCTCCAGAAATTAGCAAGAATCCAGCATTCTACCAGCCTGCTGATTTATACAAAGGCTATCCTCATCATCATAAGGATAGACAAAAGTTTAGAAAAGATAAAGAAAATATGATAAGACTACAGATCAAAGATAAGCAGTATTCCCTAAAGAAGTTGGTAAAAGAAATAAAGGAATTGAAAAGAATGCTTGAAATAACAACAAGAGAAAGAGACCAGTCCTCTGATGAAGAAATGTGCAGACCCTATGCCGAAGCATTACAATCACCAAAAGCTGCTGAAATTCCAAAACATTCTCCACACACTGGTGATTCAGAAACAAAAGACTGGCAGAATGATGAACCATCACTAGGGTCTCTAGGACTATTCACTAGTCCTAAATATTTCATTAAAATAAAGTTTTGTCCATCTGAATTCAAATCTTATGAGCTTGATTGTTTGCTAGATTCAGGTTGCCAAATGAATTTGGCAAAAGGAAATTCTATACCATATTTTTACTAGGAAAAAACAAACGAACATGGTGTAGCCATTGAAGGAACTCCTATATAGCTCAAAGGACAAGTTCCATATTTTCCAATAAGCATCAATGGAATAAAATAAGTGCTGCATCTCAATAGACTAGACGACCTGAAAGAAGATTGCATCATAGGATCACCCTTCTTGCATAAAGTCATCCCCATTACAGTTGATGAGCCCAATATGAATTTTTCTTGTACAATAAATGGCAGAAGAGTTTCCACCCCTCTATACTATTTTGCTTCTTACAAATGTAAGAATCTTGTTCCTCAATCCAACCCCACTCTCAGTCTTGCAGAACTGTTCAAAATGGAAAGATGCATCGCCTATGCAGAAATGCACAAAGAATCTACCCTCTCCAAAATTTCCTCTAAACTAGAGAAGGATTGCACCTCAGAGTCACCTAATGCATTTTGGACTAGGGAAAAATACTTTGTTTCCTTACCTTTTAACCCCCTAGAAAGACCAAAATCTCAAAAAGCCTTTGCTGCCCTTATGTATCCTTCAAAAAGAGAATTTTGTGCAAATGAAATCAAAGAACTCTTGGACAAAGGACTTATAGAACCTTTTAAGAGCCCTTGGGCATGTCGAGCATTTGTTGTCAATAAACACTTTGAGATAAAAAGAGGAAAACCTAGACTGGTTGTGAATTTTAAACCCTTGAACAAGATCCTTGAACCAATCCGTTACCCTCTTCCTAATAAATCTAGTTTGTTGCAAAGAATAGCAGGATGCACTATTTTTAGCAAGTTTGACCTGAAGTCTGGTTTTTACCAGATTGGAATTGAAGCAAAATACAGATACAAAACTACCTTTGTCGTTCCTCATGGGCAGTATCAGTGGAAGGTCCTTCCATTCGGCATTAACAATGCACCATCAGAGTTCCAGAAGAGAATGGAAGATATCTTCAGAGAAAAGAAATGGGAATTAGTATACATAGATGATATTCTTATTTGTTCCTACAATCTGCAGGAACATTTGAAACGTCTTCAAGAATTTTATTCTTTGGTTTTCAAACATGGATTGGTTTTGTCAAAATCCAAAATGAAAATTGGCAAAAAGGACATTGAATTTTTAGGATATAAAATAAGTAAAGGACAGGTGATCCTCTAAGACCATGTCCTGAAGGTTTTTGCTAACTTTCCTGATCAGATCTTAGAAAAGGTTCAATTGCAGAGATTCTTGGGAAGCCTAAATTATATTAGGCCATTCTATAAAGGACAGGCATATGACATTCATCTGTTGTAGCAACGACTGAAGAAAAATCCCCCAAGATGGAATAAAGATATGATGGATGCAATAAATCAAATCAAAGAAAAAGTAAAACAACTTCCTCCACTCTCACTACCACAAGGCTCGGTCAAATGGTGATTGAAACAGATGCCTCCAATAAATGTTGGGGAGGTATTCTCATAGAAAAACATGGTGATCAAGAAGAAATCTGTGGCTATGCTTCAGGAGCATTCAAAAATGTAGAAATTAATTATCCGTCAAGTTGCAAGGAAATCCTCGTAGTCAAAAAGACTGTAAACATTTTCAAGCTTTATCTAAAACCTGTCAAGTTCATTATTAGAACAGATCTAAAAATAATGCCTGGTATATTCAAGAATGAAAATCTTATGGTAGAAAATAGTTCTAGGATTCTAAAATGGTTTCTTTGGTTGCAAAACTTTGATTTTGAAATTGTATATAAACTAGGATATTTGAATTGTGTTGCTGATATGCTAACTACAGAAGAATTATAGGAGAAACCTAGCCTCAACATGTTTGGCTATGGAGCATCTAGCTCGTCAAACAAAAAATCTAAACTTTAGATCTTCAATGATCCCTTAACAGAGGAAGAAAGAGAAGATTTTTTGAATTGCGCCAGCAAAAAGGAAGTAGATAAGTATCTTTCCCTCTCCTTGATCCAACAAGTAAATGCCTCTCCTCTGAAAATACAAATATTGGAGAGATGGGAAAAACAAGCCTATAAAGGCTTAGAAAATGCCATGCACCAGCTTTAGCAGCTTAATCATATTTGGGTTGATACAGATTATACAGATGGAGGAGAATTGTATTATGTCGATATCAGTCCAGGATTTTTAACATGGAATAGTTATAACCTCATATTTTAGTTCTGCAGAGAACAAGGAAAATTAATAATTTGTGGAGACCCTTCTACACTGGTGCAACAACAATGGTTCGGATCGACAGAAGTTTTCCTTGATAAATTTTGTCCAAGAAAAGAATGGGTTCAACGACGTGCAAATTTCATTTTGCACCTTCAAGCAGATATGATTGTAGCACACCACAATCACATGTGGTTTAAATTTAAACCGCGACATCTTGGAGGAGCTTACTCTCCTCTTGAACCCCCTATTTTCACTCAGCATAAATTCAGAAGAATGGACAAAAATGGTCGCTTATTAGATCATAAAATTCATAAAAGAAGAATTCCTTTAAACCTTAAAGTTGAATCCATTTTTCAAGGAGAATTTTGTTGTATTCCTAATGAAGTCATGCTCGGATCCGAGGTGAAACAGTGTTTCTCAACTTGCTTATTTCCGGATACCGAATTTGGTTTAGATAATGATTCTGACTCTGATAGATTCGCTGGTTGTACATGTGGAGAAAACCCATGTATTTGTAATCATGGCAATGAATAATGGAAAGCGTTGTGGGCCACTAATAGTAGCTCCACTTTGTAAAAAGTCCAGTCTAATTGTTAGTATGTAGATTCTTTCACATGGATTGGGTGACTTACCCAACAAAAGATGCGATTTGATCCACTACCATGAGTTCCGAATCAAGTCTTTTTACCGATAGGTGTAAGTTTCGAGTCACCAGTTTACCAGCTAAAATATGTATAAAAAAGGTGCTCCTCCCCTCATTTTGGACACCTGGTTTTTTTTAGTCTAGTAAGATTTCTGCATTTTCTCTCTATGTTGAGCACTATGTATGCTCTCCCTCTACACCTTGAGCGATCAGATGGGATCAAAAGCAGTGATCTCACTTGTAATGAGTCTGTAAAACCAGTAGCGTATGCTCTCTCTCTGCACTTAGTGTGATCAGTTGGGATCAGAAACTCTGGTTAGTGTAATTTTGCACTTGTGATGATCTTCACCCTCCAAAGATGAACAAGTTTCTGAGTCTATATTAAGAAGCTGCTTTCATCAGTTGCGTTTGCGTTTCTATCTTGGCGTCTCTCTATGGAAAATCCCTAGAACCAAATATTCTTAAATGACTAATTTTAGGTTTATAGCCATGAAAGACTTCAAAGGGGGTTTGAAGTTATAATTTCTTTTTTGGACTCCTATTCTTTAAGTACAAAACAATGTTCATTGCTTCATCCCAAAATCCATTAGAAATGTTTTTACCTTGGAGCATGTTGCGAGCACATTCCACCAGTTATGTTTCTCCTCTCAGCAACTCCATTTTGTTGAGGTGTATCAGTGACTGTGAATTGCTATTGGATTCCATTTTCTGTACAGTATCTTTTAAAAGCTCCAGAAGTATACTTACCACCTTGATCAAATCTAAGTATTTTAATGTATTTACCTATCTGCTTCTCAACTTTGAATCTGAATTCCTTGAAGTATTTGAAGACATCGCTTTTCCTTCTGATGAAGTAAGCCCATTTGAACCTAGATTTGTCATCAATAAATATCGAAAAATACCATGCACCACCAAGTGATCTGGTCTACATAGGTCCACATACATCAGTTCTTATCAATTCAAGGAGTCCACTCTGTTTCTTCTCTTCATGGTTCAGAAATTCATTTTTGTGTTGTTTTTCGAGTGCACATGCAACACATTCAATATGATCATTTTTTATGAGAGGAAGACTCTCAACCATAGAAGTTTTTCGATAATAACATGAGATCATTGTTATTGAGGTGTCCATACCTTTAATTCCATAATTCGACATCTGAAATTGCTGGTGTTGCTAGTGCTTGATGGCTGCACTTGATTGCATCCAACTTGTACATTCCACCAAGTCTGGATCCTGTCACTATACCCCTGTAATGATCTTGGAAATATTTCACATGGCACTTATATTTATCAAATTCAACTTTCATATCATTATTGGTGATAGAAGAAACATATATTCAGTTCTTTTTTATTACTGGGACATACATCACATTATGCATTTGTTTAAATTGTCCATCAGGTAGGTTAACACTTATCACTCTATAACCTAGGACTTTGTGAGACATGTTATCACCTAGATAGATGTGTGTGCCAGCAGAATTTTCATAATACTCATCATACCAATCTCTATTACAGGACATATGAGTAGATGCACCCAAATCTATGAACCATACATTTTCATCATCCGTCTCAACAGACAAAGCATGTTCAGATATAAACAGTCTTAGGTTTTTAAATCCATTGACATTAGGGGTGTATTTTCTAACATAATTTCCATTATGTTTTCTGTATCTGTTGTTAGAGTCATTGTTTATCTTTTTAAAACAATCTCTAGCTATGTGACATGGTTTGCCACAATAATGGCATACAACATCTTTATTAGCACTAGAGTCATTGTGTGGCATACCTCTGTGTCTTGCACGAAACTTACCTCTGTGTAGATTCCATTGATTCCCTCTGTGTGGGTATCTACCTCTTACCATCAACGCTTGATCTGAAGTCTGAGATTCAAGATCATACATCTTCATTCTTTCTTCTTCTTGTATAAGGATTCCACCGAGCTCTGTAAATGTAGGAGGGGTCTTTCTTGTTGCAAGAGCTAAGACGAATACTTTGTAATCTGGAAAAAGACCTTTTAACGTGATAGATACCATATCAGTGCTAGATACATCTTCACCAGTGTCACCCAGATTATCTCTAAAGTATTTGATGCGAGAGAGGTATTTATTCATAGTTTCATTCGCATCCATCTTGATAGACAATGATTTGGTTTTTAAAAACAAAATTCTATTAGAGTCAAACGTCTCATACAAACCTTTCAGTTTGTCCCATGTATCTTTGGACGTCTTGCAATTTCTGATGTGAGGTATTATATTGTATTTTACAGACATGCGAATTAATACATTTGCTTGGACTTCTTGCATATTCCAATCCGCAAGCTTCTGTTCATTCCCTTTCACAATCGGCAACAAACTAGGAGCTTCATGTACAATAATTAACTTGAATTTCCAATTTACATAGTTCTCTCTATTCAATTTTGATGCTTCAGTAATGTATAAATCGACAAGAGACATGTCTTCCATTTTAAAATAGTTGGCTAGAAACCAATTTTAACTGAAAAATTAAGTGAATAATGGTGGCTCACCTCCTTCACTAACAAAATATGTGCAAACATATCGACGCACTTAAATTCTGAGTGATTGGCGTCGACTGACATCGGTGTAAGAGAGGGCCTCATCGGTGCTCTATTCACCTTGCTGAAGGGCACTGCCATCGCACAGGATGCTTCTCGTAGAGGCACTGTTGGCGCACCTGTGGCTATGGGAGAAGCGTTGGTGCAGGCTAGCTTTCAGAAAGTGATCACCATAAAAAAAATAACAAGAAAACAAAACACACACTTTATCGTTTGGATAACGTGCAGAGAAAAATGAATTTACACATGAGAAAAAGAAAATTACTGTGATCTCATCACATTGACAGTGACTAGTGATCTCCACTTTATTTAATAAGACTCAGCTTGGCCAACAGCACTGGGAGATTTAATAAGTAATTTTTCTTCACAAGCTTACGACCGATCCACTCTTTATCAGCGTTTTCTTCATGTGAGAGAAAAGAAAAAAAATTGGCACCGATTTCTCCTTTGAGAGGAGAAAAAAAACATTTTGCAATGATTTCTCCACGTGAGAAAAAAAAATTTTAGCAGCAATTAGTAATGACACCCAGCGATCTGAAATATCATCTTATAGAAGTTGAAGTAAAGTAGCAACGATCTGAAATCAGGTACGATCCTTTATTGGGTAACCATCTCCTTCGAAATGATCAGGTAAAAACTTTTAGTCTCACGCTCAACATTCAAGCTTTTAACTTTCAGCTTCTCCACGACAAACAGATAGTGGATCTCACACAACACCTTTTTCAATGAATTTTTGGTTCCCTCACAACAGCCCTCAACATGGCTTTGATACCAAATTAGAAAACCCAAGTAGGGAAACCAGTAGAGCACAAAGGCTCGCTCAAACATGAAGAAATGCACACTCAACTCAGTTGTATTAATGAATGAAAGTTACATATATAAAAAAATCATAAGCTAATATAGATCCTACAAACATGGATTAGATCCTATAGCATAAAAGATGTTCAAAAAATTCATATAGAAAACATCAACGAATAGATTGGCTACATTATATCTAACAAGTCCACCTTCTCTTCAAGATTCGAGGCAGATACCGATGAATTTACGGGTTGGTTAACACCAAATACAATTCATTTAATATTTCAAAGTTGTTTTTAATCCAAAGGCCTTTTTAGTTTTCAATATCATGCACATACCCACTTTTTTTCCTCAGTTTTGTTTGCATGGTTTCATAAAACTAGCATGTAGTGGTTCGCAAGTCAACAGTTCATGGGATATTGTGAACAAAACTGAGAGGAATAAATTTGAGTTATAGCTCAGCCATAAAATTTTCACGTTGATACTTTGACCTCTTTTTCTTGTTGGGTAAAACTTGTCTAACTCTGATTAGACAAGCCTACCAACATATTTGGACAAATATTTTTTTTAAAGACTAAATATGGTAGGACTTTTCAACCCAAATCATTTTACCTAGACAAGTTCTTCCTTGTCGGTTTTACCCACTTACTTGACTTCGATCAATTGACTTCAACCAATTTTACTTCAACCTGCTTGATGATTTTGGTTAGACCGACTTACTCCACGGACCGACTGACTTTTGGTTCTGACCAATTGACTTCGACCAATTTTCTTTTAGTCAAACTTGTCGAGACATAATAGCGAACTATTTGTTGTAAATACAAGCTTAGAAATTTACAAATATATTTCACTTTTTATAGAGCTTCGGATATCAAACACTTTAAAACACACAGAAGCTTGAGCTTCTACACTATTCTTTCAAAATTCTCTCAGAATTCTCTCTTTGATTTAAAATATTCTTCTTCTATTTATAGGAAAACTAAACTTTGCTTCTCCATGAATCTACTGATTTACATTAGAGATTGTAATAACTATGTACCTAAAAACTTAGCTTCAGAAATTTCATTCCATTGGTTTATATATGAGAAACGTGAACTCTTCATCTTGTCAGAGTGTCTGACAGAAACTGAACTGATATGAACTCTCACAGAGTCGGCTGAGATCTGATATGAATCTACAATTAATTAATATTCCCAACAGATATGAGACCAAGATACCATAAAATTCCAAGTGGGAAAAATATTAAATGTCATATTACCAGCTCAGAGCTTCAAACAAATATTAAGGAAACATGACATCCGTCAAGGCAAGCAGCTATCTCTTCAAATAAATTCCATCGCTACAAGAATAGTTGCTTATGAAAGAAATAAATATCATATTGATTAGCAGAAATGAGGTAGTCAGGTCATAAATTGGTGTAAGATTCATTGTATAAGAAACTTGATTATAATCCTTAAGTCCAGTCACCATGAAGGTCACACACCAAGGCGAAAGCATGAAATTGTGACCAACTGCAAAATATTGGAGAGATTATGAGGCATGGTTACTCTTTGGGGCATGAGAGCAGAACTATAGATGAAATGAGTGTAGTAAAGAATTTTACACTTTTCCTTCTATTGTTTAATCTAATTTACTTCTCATTTTTCATAAACAAAGCTACGAGCTACTATTCAAACTCTAAAGAGAGCCTCGACCCTCAACAACCATAAGAATGTGCAATTCAATTTCTAGAGATGGACTACATTGTTCCTCATGTCTTCCATTGTTGAGCAACATTTGGAAGGTGTGAAAAACAATGGTCTACTTACTGCGATGGATTTAGATAAGCTCAAAGCATAAATCCTCAATGGTCAAAGCATAAATATCCATTCACCGACTTAAGAATTGTTCAAACACGGTTATGCAATTCTAAATCAAATGCAAATTGTTCAAATGGTCATCCGCAAGGACTAAGATTGCATGCAATACTTGCTACACCATGTGTTCATTAGCATTATTAACAATAACTATACTTTAAAATGTATCTTAAATAAATTCTTATACATTTTCCATTTCACAAAAAAGTCTCACCCAATATAATCCTCTATTTCATAAAGATATCGTTAATCATTTTACACATTTTCCACTTGAAATATAAAGTCACACACCTCTCTTTCATAAATATATCTTTAAAGCCTATGTAAAAATCATTTTAAAATAAATATCCATTATGTACCATCCACACCACATTCATTCACTATTTATTAATATGATCAATAGACATCATCCATTCATTTAACACGTCATATGGAAGGGAAGCCGCATGCCAATTAATGAACTATTTAAATATTGGGAAAATGTCACAATATGTCCAGACCAACCACATGCCAATTAATGAACTATTTAAATATTGGGAAAATGTCACAATATGTCTGGACCAACCCAATATCCATCATCCATTCATTTAACACATCACATGGAAGGGAAGCCACATGAAAACCACAGGTCAATTTATCTAACTATTTAAATATTAGACCAATGCCCAATACCTTATTGAACAAGTCAAATAGCAGCAAGACTGCTTATACCTCCTGTTTAGAAATATTTTAAAGCTATATTGTATATAAGTTAAAAGTTGAAGTAATTATCAAACATTAAAAACTTGTAACAATGTATTATTTATTGCTATGTTGTTTATTTTTTTATGTGACATTATTTGTTGCTATGTTGTTTATTTTTCTATGTGAAATTACTTGTTGTTTTTATGTTATGTGTTATTTATTACTTGTTATAACTATGTTGCTTATATTTCTATGTCAAGTTAGCAACAAAGCTGCATGATACCTACCTCTTAAGAAAAGTTTAATAAAAAAATAGTTGAAAAAAAAACGACAAATAAATAATAATAAAATGTACAAAACTACTTCATTAATTAGTTATAGAGTAAGACCTTGAAATTAAAGATCCAAAATAAGTTTACTTGTATTTTTGAATAGAAGAATTCTTGTCACTTGCATTTGTGGATAGGAAAATCTCTTTCACTACCAATTTAAGAATTAAGTTTATAAATTTTTTCATCTTAAACTAATATATCAACGAATACCTGTAACAATAGGTATGCTTTTAATTCCACAGAAATTTATGGACATTGTATTTATGCACTTCTTTCCTTTCCAAGGTTACATGCATTTTTTTTATTGATTTTTTCCATCCTTATAAATTTAAAAAAAACTAATCCATTTTTCTTTTTCTTTAAAAAGGTTAACTTACATTTTTTTTTCAAGTAAAACTTGATTGGAAAACTTATCATTTTTCATGAACATGAATGGTAAGGGTGGCATATGCTCAATTAGGTGACACATCTATAAGTTTATAGAAATGAGTAACATTTTGTGTGCCACATGTGGTTATTTGAAACTGATTTTTCCAGATTTCGTGAATCACCAATCTGGGTTCTAGAGCATTTGATTCTTGTAGTTCCATATCTTTTGCATCTATTGAAGATTTTTTTATTTTTAGTTCTATGCTTAACAAATTTCTTTGTTTAGTCAATGGAATATTTTGATTCCCCTTTGGTTTTAGATCTAAGAGATGTATTACATGTTTTATATTTTGTAAAACATAGATGGAGAGAGGGGTTGGAGCATTCTGAGTTTGATTGCATACATTTTGTAAGGAAATCCCGTGGAATGGATTTTTTCCTATATGATATAAATATTTTTTATCGTTTTTTTTTAGTTGTGTTCTTTGTAATTCCATTTACTATTTATCCTTATGTAAAGGAATGGAAGACTATTGTAATAATGGAATCACTAACTAGTATATTCTAGAAATAGTGAAATGCTCATTGTTTAAAGCCTATTGCCAAGTTTCATTTACATACTGTAATTCATGTGTAGAAAGTGTTTCTATTCAATGAATTTTCTGTCTATTTTTGGGTGGTGGTGAAGCAATTTGTGTAAGTGTGTCTTCCTTCTTTCTCTCACCTACCATTATTAAATATTAAGTATTTGAAAGTATAAAATTCTTATGCCTTTAAGCCATGCAATCTAACTTCTAAAATGATTTACCTTAAGTAAATTATCCCTCCTCGCTTAAGATAGCCAACTTTCCTTTTTGCCACAAATAATTATGAATAAGATGTTTGACTTTAAAAAACAAAATGTTGCATTTACAACCATGCCATGCAATGCCTAGGCTTGCCTCACATCCCGAGGGGAATTAAAGAAAGAAACTAATTCTCACAATTGAATATTTGGTCAATATGCATCGCTATAGAATATATTTCGATTCATTGAACAATTCATTTGTTTTGTTCCTTTCACCCTAACAAAACACAAAATTATGTTCTTTGTAATTCCATTTACTATTTCTCCTTATGTAAATGAATGGAAGACTATTGTAATAATGGAATCACTAACTAGTATATTCTAGAAATATTGAAATGCTCATTGTTTAAAGCCTATTGCCAGTTTTCATTTACATACTGTAATTCATGTGTAGAAAGTGTTTCTATTCAATGAATTTTCTCTCTATTTTTGGGTGGTGGTGAAGCAATTTGTGTAAGTGTGTCGTCCTTCTTTCTCTCACCTACCATTATTAAATATTAAGTATTTGAAAATATAAAATTCTCATGCCTTTAAGCCATGCAATCTAACCAGATACTTTTTTACTTGCTTCTAAAATGATTTACCTTAAGTAAATTTTCCCTCCTCGCCTAAGATGGCCAACTTTCCTTTTTGCCACAAATAATTATGAATATGATGTTTGACTTTAAAAAACAAAATGTTGCATTTACAACCATGCCATGCAATTCCTAGCCTTGCCTCACAGCCCGAGGGGAATTAAAGAAAGAAACTAATTCACACAATTGAATATTTGGTCAATATGCATCGCTATAGAATATATTTTGATTCATTGAACAATTCATTTGTTTTGTTCCATTCGCCCTAACAAAACACAAAATTAATTAATATTTTTCAAATTATTTACTACCTTAAAAAAGGGAATGTAATGATAGCCTTCTCTTGAAAAATCAATTTAAATGTTTGCAATGTTAGTGAAAATGAGTGTTACAAGGTATTGTGAATGTTAAGGGTGAGATATTTTGGTTTTCCATTTATAAAGTTAATGGAAGTTATATGTAATATATATATATATATATATTATTTTGATAAGTGAATTGGAAATTTTAATAAGAATTATTATTGAGTTTTTTAGATATCTTTATTGTCTTGCGAAATTAAAAAAAATAGATTTATTTTGATGTTAAACTTAAGATATTATTTTAAATTATATAAATCTTTATGTATATTAAGTGTGTTTATTTTATTTTTTATATTTGGGACAATTTAATATCTTATGTATTTTATTTATAGTTTATAGGTGATCCAAAACTCTTAATGGACCTATGGAATGGAAAATGTCATATTTTGAATATGACACTTCCTATATGAACAAAAATTTTACCTAAAAAGATCCTATATTCCATTGCCTTTCTTTTGCCTTTCTACCCTTGCTTTAGAGGATAAATTACTTTTCAAGTCCAAATGTGCAACTCCAAGAGAGAGGTGGGTACCATTTTAGAAGAAGTTGGCTTCCAACTCTGATACTGAAGGAATTAACTTAACCACCCAAGAAGCATCAACAAATGGTCATCTAGCTAATAAAAAGTGGTTCATCCCCACTCTGTATTTAGGCTTGTCTTTATATCCTTCATGGCCTATTTGAGATGTAGTAGTCATTCTCGCAAAGTTGGTAAAGCTCATCCTCACTTTCGATCCATTGAAATAGAACTTGAGTCTAGAGTCTTCTAAGTAGTCAAATCTCTACCATCCTCAAAAGGATGCCTAAGTAGGCTATAACAACATTTATGCTATTTTTATTGAGTTTTAAGTAGGCTACAACAAAATTTAATCTATTTTTATTAGAATTCTAAATTATTTTAGCAATTTTTTTAGTAGTAAATTTAAACTATTAAATAATTCAGATTTACATGTTTTGATGATATTTTTATTGTAAAATCACTATTTCATTAATCATTAATTTTTTAATACTATTTATAAGTGGAAATGTAAAAGATTATCTAATTTTTAATTCATGTATGTATTTTATTAGCAAATCAACATTTACATGCCTTTAAATAATTCATTTTGTTTATTTTTTAACTATTATTTATTTATTATTTGAATGAAATTTTAAATTATGTAATTTATTTTCTAACTATTATTTATGAGTGGAATTTTAAATTATTTAATTACTTTTAAAGTAAAAAAACATATATAAATTTTTATTGACAAGTATAACACGCCTTTAAAAGATCATATATAAATTTTATACAATTATAACTCGTTTCATCTTATTGACAAGTATAACATTAGAATAATTATGTTCAAGGTTGTGGTTACATAGACCAGGTTTAGCGTTTTTTATAAAACAAATTTAGCGGTTGACTGTGCTGGCCATTGATTTAAGATACATCAGGCTTATTGAGATCACTTTAAAAAAAAACTAAGATTGATTACCACTTGAATGAAAAATAATGTAACTATCCTACCAAAATCGTCATTACATTCGTTAATATTGTAACCCTTCCTTTTAAAAAGCCCGTCTTTGTTGTATTTGTCGTTAGGCATAAATACCTTTTAGAAGCGTGTGAACCCCAATGATTTGACTTTAAGGGGATCTCATCCCCTGAGGTAGCGTAGATAGTTATTAATAATTTAGAATTTATGGTTCAGAATCTTTAATATATGGTTCAGAATCATCTACATAATAATGTATTTGTTTTAAAACGTTGATCAGGGATCTTCACAACAGGTGGCGGACTGCATGGACAACGGGAGATAGCAAAAATCATCTACGTAATAATTTATTTGTTCGAAAACGCTGATCAGGGATATTCACAACAGGTGGCTAACTGCATGGATGACCAGCGATAGCAAAAATCATCTACATAATTATTTATTTGTTCTAAAACACAAATCAGGGATCTTCACACATGGACGGTCGATGATAGCAAGTGGAGTATGCCGTGGTCACTGCCTTTACCCATCACTGGTATATATCAATCGAGAGGCTTGGTTGGCGATCTGATTTTTTCTTGCATTTTCAGTTGGAGAGAATGCTGAGATTGGTGATTAATTTCCTTACAGGGTTGTAGTGTATTCGGTAAGGTTTCTGACTCCACTATGTTTGTTTTCTTCTTGATGCGTTAAATTCCTGAAATTTGTTCCAACATTACGGCCATTTTTGTCCAAGCTATGGAGTGTTTGTTTTTGTTGAATCCTGCATCAATCTCAACTCGTTTTAAAGTGTTCTTGCCCGAATACACAGCCTTTGAAAGAATTCTTCCTACCTGTGGCGAGTAATGAGGTTGAAGTTTGCGAGGATGGAAGAGCCATTTCTGTCGTACTTGAGCCCTAGGCGCAAAGCTTCTATGTCCAGAAATGGAGAAAATTTGCTCTTCAGCCTGCCGAAAGACGAACAGGCGATGATGCCCCTCTCGCTTCCGAGCCTCTGTGTCTTAAGAAGCGTAGGGGCATGCCGGGATTCCAAACGACGTCGATGAAGAAGTCTCAGAGGAAAACTACGATAATGATACCCCGAGGCAAGTGAATTTCGTGCCACCCAAAGATTCTTTTGTTTTAAATGTAGCTACTGACGAGAGTAGTATATCTTCAAAACCAATTGATCCATTATGGGGTTCGCATTTAGAAGGGAGGAGGAAAAATTTGCACAGGTCGAGTATTGAAGTTAAGTAATCTCAACTGTTACCCACGATATTTACCCACCGGTATTTACCTAACCGTGGTATTCACTCATGGTATTACTGCCCTGTTTTCCTATTTAACCTGCTTCTAATAATGAGAAGGCATACTTCTGCCCGTGTGATCTTTTCCTCTGTTCTGCTCTGTTCTTTTTCTTTACATGGTATCAGAGCCTAAGGCCTGATCCTTCCATCGTTGGGTAAGCCTTTTCACAAAGTGGAAAGCCCTCTTTCACAAATCCAGATCTGAGCTCTTCCATTGATGTGAGTGGTCACCAGATTTGCAATTGATCCATTCCGAGGAGGATTTTTCAGCAGACCGATTCCATCTGTGATCCAATCGGAGCCTGCAATCTCAGATTCATCAAAGGTCAAATACGATCTCATTTCTTTGTGAGATCAGCTGCGCATTGGGATCCTTTGAAAGTCAAACGACAAATGGGAGAAACCGCAATAGGGATAAAGAATCGTCATAGCCGGACGGTGCAACTGGGAGCAAGTCAATTGTTTTTGGCCAACAGATGCCCATTCAATCAAAAATAGTCGCAGATCTGATCGACTACCTATCAACAGAAGACTCAGCAGATCCGAGCTGTGCATCCTTTGACCGATCGTAGTGGAAGACTTCAGATTTGAATATGGGGATCGCCTGAGCTCGACGACCTCGTTTTTCTGCCGATTGCTGAGCAATCACATATATCTTATCCACTTGGTGCTTCGTCATTTGGTAATTTTTGATTGGCTAATCTCTGTTAGTGATCTGAGATATCACAAGTATCACAAGGGCAATTTTTTTTTAGTCATATAAGATGGCTAATACTAGCTCTTTGAAGCCAATCTCCGGACCTGTTTTGACCGGAGCAAACTATGAATTTTGGTCTATCAAGATGAAGACATTTCTGCAGCTCAACAAATGTGGGGATATGGTGGAAACTGAGTTCACAAAATCTGAAGCGGTTGCCGCCGCCACAATGAACAATGCACAGAAAAATGCTCTCGAAGCTCGCTGAGATCGAGATTTCACAGCCACATGGCTGCTCCAAAGCTGCATTGAAGAGTCTATTTTCCCAAGGATCTCAGGTGCTACCAGCGCACATCAGGCTTGGAACCTGCTTGCATCAGCTTACAAGGGAACTGATCGCGTTAAAACGGTAAGACTGCAAACCCTACGCCTTCAGTTTGAAAGTTTAAAAATGAAGGAGTCATAATCTGTAGATCTGTTCATGACTAGGGTCTCGGGTCTAGTAACCCAGTTCCAAACCTATGGTGAACCCCTAGAACAAAAAGTAGTTGTTCAAAAGATTCTTCGGTGTCTCACCAAGAAATTTGCTATGGTAGTGACTGCCATAGAAGAAGCCAAAGACCTGTCTAAATTCACCTTAGAAGAGTTAACTGGATCACTTCTATCTCATGAAGCACGATTCACTCAAGAAGAAGAAACATTGAGCAATGCTTTCAGCACCTAGGCTTCCCTCAACAGAGGTCGAGGCAGAGGAGGACGAGGAAGAGGAAGAAGAGGCTGATGGTCTAGATCAGAAGATAGAACCAGTCACAATCATGAACACTCAGAGAAATCAGAACACTCTCACCACTCTCAAGGTCAGAGGGGAAGAAACAAGAGATGGACAAATAAGTCCAATGTTCAATGTAACTACTGCAAGAAGTATGGGCACTATGAACGTGAATGCAGAAAGAAGCAAGCAGACCAGAACCATAACCAGAACAATAACAGAGCCAATTTCTCCAAAGAAGAAGAGGGCTCATCCAAGGTGATGTTTCTGTCTTATCAAGCAACTGAAGACCACTGTAGCTCAGATCTATGGCTACTAGATAGTGGTTGCAGCAATCACATGACAGGTAACAAGTCATTATTATCTAGCTTAGATTCCACTGTTATCACGAATATCAAGCTAGGAGATGACTCTCTGGTTCCAGCAAAAGGCAAAGGTATTGTTCCTGTACTTAGTAATCAAAATGAGAAAATGTCCATTCATGAGGTGTTTTATTTACCTCATTTGACTGTAAATCTTATCAGTATAGGTCAATTACTTCAGAATAAGTATGATGTTAGGTTTCATGATACTTATTGTGCTATCTATGATTAACCTCCCAGTAAAAGACTCATAGCCAAAGTTGAAATGACCAAAAATAGAATCTTTCCTCTTAGAATTAGGAGTGCTAACCTTCCACAGCCTGTAGTTCATACAGTCTCTAGTCAAGACCAATCCTGGTTATGGCACTGTAGATTCGGTCATGTTCCTTTCAAAAGTCTCCATCTCCTACACAAATAGTCAATGGTCAAAGGATTACCAGTCATTCATAAACAATCCAACACCTGTGAGGATTGTATCACTGGTAAACATCATCGGGACAGTTTTCCCACTTCCACATCTCGAGCCAAAGAGCAACTTGAGTTTGTTCATACAGACCTCTGTGGACCCATGCAAACCCAATCCATAGGAGGAAGTTTTTATTTTCTGACCTTTATTGATGACTTTAGCAGAAAAACATGGATTTATTTTCTCAGGCACAAATCAGAGACCTTCTCCAAGTTTAAAGAGTTCAAGGCTCTCGCTGAGGAGCAGTCTCGAAAGTCCATTAAAATGCTCAGGTCAGATGGTGGAGGTGAACATGATTCACATGAGTTTTCAGATTTTTGTAAGCAACATGGCATCCAGAGACAGTTCACCACCAGATACACTCCATAGCAGAATGGAGTTGCTGAACGGAAGAACCAGACCATCATGAACATGGCCCGTAGCATGCTGTCACACAAGAAGCTGTCAAATGAGTATTGGGCTGAAGCTGTTGGATGCTCAGTCTACTTGCTCAACAGATCACCTACAGTAACTGTCCAAGACAAGATTCCTGAAGAAGCATGGAGTGGCACTAAGACTAGTGTCTCACATCTTAGAATATTTGGTTCTGTTGCCTTTGTGCATATACTTGATGAACTGAGAAGAAAGTTAGACAAGAAGAGTGAGCATTGCATTTTCACTGGTTATAGTGAACAACACAAAGCATACAAGCTATATAATCCTGTCACCAAGCAGCTTGTGGTGAGCAGAGATGTAAAGTTCATTGAAGACAAATGTTGGAGTGATCCTTCAGACATACATCATGAAGATCATTCATATCAGCCAGATCTACCTATCAGAGTTCCAAAATTGGAAGTATAGCAGAAAGAAGATGCAGCAGATGGACCACCACAGAACCGGAAAACCAAAAGATTGACAGAGTTATATGACCAGACTCCAATTCTTCACGAGCAACTTCAGTTTTCTCTCTTCTCCTGTCAGCCCACATCTTTTAATGAAGCAGTGAAGGATGCACAATGGGTAACAGCCATGAATGAAGAGATTGATGCAATAGATACAAATCAGACTTGGGATCTTGTTGATATCCTTGCAGACAAAACCAGTATTGGAGTCAAATGGGTCTATAAGACCAAATTGAATGAAAAAGGAGAACTTGAAAAGCATAAGGCAAGGTTGGTTGCCAAAGGATATGCACAGAAATATGGTATAGATTATGATGAAACCTTTGCTTCTGTAGCAAGGATGGATACCATCAGGGCTGTACTTGCCATTTCAGCACAAAATCAATGGCTTGTGTATCAAATGGATGTGAAATATGCCTTTCTTAATGGCATTCTTGAAGAAGAAGTTTATGTTGACCAGGCACCTGGTTATACTGTTAAAGGTCATGAAGACAAAGTGTATAAACTCAAAAAGGCCTTGTATGGTCTAAAACAAGCTCCACGAGCTTGGTACAATAGGATTGATTCCTACCTCATCAACAATGGTTTCAACAGAAGCAGCAATGAGCCAACTCTCTATGTCAAAATAGAGCAAGGTAAAATACTAATGGTATGTCTTTATGTTGATGACATGATTTACACTGGTAATTTGATGCTTGAAGACTTCAGGACAGTCATGAAAAAAGAATTTGAAATGACTGATCTAGGACTCATGAAGTACTTCCTTGGCCTGGAAGTTACTCAAACTGATAAAGGTATTTTTATTTGCCAGCATAAGTATGCTACTGATATTTTGCAGAGATTCAGAATGGATAAATGTAAACCAGCAGAAACCCCCATAGCTCTTGGCACCAAGTTAACCAAGAATAGTGATGAACCAACAGTAAACAATACACTTTATAAACAATTGGTAGGCAGTTTAATGTATTTGACTACAACTAGACGTGATTTGATGTATGCTGTCAGTCTTATTTCTAGATTTATGGAGTCTCCCAAAAACTCTCACTGGAATGTTGGAAAAAGAATACCGAGATATGTTGCAGGCACACTTGGATATGGCCTCTGGTACACTCATACACCAGACAGTACTCTTACAGGTTACACTGACAGTGATTTTGCAGGTAGTCTTGATGATAGGAAAAACACATCTGGCTATGCTTTCCATTTGGGTACAAATTTGATCTCTTGGGCATCTCAGAAACAACCCATTGTGAGCATTTCTTCCGCAGAAGCAGAATATGTAGCAGCCACCACAGTAGCTTGCCATGTAGCTTGGCTCAGAATACTTTTGAAAGATATGGGACACACTCCAAAAGATCCCACATCTATTTTCTGTGATAATAACTCTGCAATGCAATTGTCTAAACATAATGTATTTCATAGAAAAAGCAAACACATTGACACTCGCTATCACTTCATTCGTGAGTTAGTCAATGAAAAACAAATTTCTTTACTGTTTTGTGGCTCTAAAGAGCAGTTAGCTGACATGTTCACCAAACCATTGGGAACATCTACATTTGTATATCAGAGAGAGCACTTAGGCATAGACAATGCTGAACATGTACTAACAGTTGAGATTAAGGGGGTGTATTGAAGTTAAGTAATCTCAACTATTACCCATGGTATTTACCCACCGGTATTTACCTAACCGTGGTATTCACTCACGGTATTACTGCCCTGTTTTCCTATTTAACCTGCTTCTAATAATGAGAAGGCAGACTTCTGCCCGTGTAATCTTTTCCTCTGTTTTGCTCTGTTCTTTTTCTTTACATCGAGGACTGCCCTGCTATGGCAGCAATCGGCAACGTGAGAGAGAGCCTTAAGAGGCCAGAGCTCGACTCCGTTTCTTCTATTGTAAGGCAGGCTGTTTTGGGGCTTTCGATATATCTTGGGTTTGGAATGGGCGTTTATTGGTTCAATAGGGACCACTTTGTAGGAAATGAAACCAATTCCGTCGTCGATGCCTTTTATTTTTTGTATTGCCCGATTTGGTCGCTTCTTTATATCTTTCTTCAAGCTTTGGCGAAATTCTCACCATCCTTTCACTCATTCGGTAGCGTCTTGACCACTTTGGAGGTTATTCTACTGCTTTAACCATTTTTTTGCAAATGCTCACAATTGTCCCTTATATATAGCACGAACTTACTTGTTTCTTTACCTACATGTGTAAACGACGGGTTCCTTTTTACTCTGTCATGTTTTATACAGTTCACACACTGCAATTTGTCATGTTTTACACAGTTCATGCATTGCAATTCAAATCGGGACATATTTTAATGCCTTGAAAAGTTGCTAGTGAGATTTTCGTCAATATGGCCTGGTAATATTTCAGTATCGATTTTACAAGTTATTTTAATATGTGCAAGGTCGAATGGCAGTGATTTTGTAGCTCAACAAGACATCAATTAGGACACTTTAACGAAGTAAGTTTGGAATGTTTTTGTGATAATATGTCATTATGTGTCATTTCTTTTGCATCACGGTTTTAACTATCGCCATTAGATTTTGTTCTTCCCACGAGAACACACTGTTCAAGGGGTTTAGGACTCAGGTAGGTTGGTCTGCCTTTTAATGGATAGATGGCAGTGCTAGCCTGTCTCTTCCACACTCTGCTTCCTTCTCTTGCTTTCCTTCTCTTGCGATATTCACAAAGGTAAAACCATGGAAAATTAGTCTTGTCATTGTTTTTGTCCAATAAAAAATTATTAATAATATCATATTTAAAAATTATAAAAATGTTTTTTATTTTCAAATATTTGATTTAATATACATATTTTTGAAAAGCATTAGAAAACTATGAGAATTTTTTTTCTTAGAAAAGAAAGAAATCAAAAGTCAATGAAGTTTGAATTCGAAACGATTGCTATATATCCTACCGACCCCATTTATAATAATGGAATTATAAAGTGAGCTTTGACATAGATTAGAAAACTATGAGAAATATTTTTCTTAGAAAAGAAAGAAATCAAAAGTCAAAAGTCAATGAAGTTTGACTTCTAAACGATTGCTATATATCCTGCTGACGGCCGGTATAATAATGGAATTATAAAGTGACCTTTGACATTAATCTATGTAACATTTATAATACAAAATATTCAAACTCGCAAATTATATATTAGGGACCGATTTGTCCAATTGTAAAGTGGTGTACATATAGAAAAAGGATTATTGAAGATAGACTCGAAACACATGTAACATTGACGGTAATATTAAATGGAACATTCAAGATCGTATCAATTTGAACAAACCAAAGAGCCCATTATATACTTTTATATTTTATGTTTACCTTGATTGAAGTTTTGTATATGATGTATGGGAGGGACCCTTTTGTTTCTTAATAGTAAGCACTATTATTATGTAATGCATTTAACAAATGAGCAGTTGGAGTGGGTATAATTGCTCTAATCATATTTACTATGTATAAATCCCTATCAATAGGAATAACAAGTTAATTGAATATTCAATTCAATAATGTAGTTTTGATGGTTTGTAGTTGTGTGTTTTTGAATCTTTGTTTGGATGCATGTTGTACCTAAGCATTCAACACTTTAGCGCCATTATTGTTCTCCATCTGGTTTAGGTGACAACAATAGAGGATGAGGCCCTAGTTCAAACCTAAAGTAAAATGTGAGGTAGATGAATCCTACAAGAAAGATTAAAGAATTCCTTACATGCATAAATGAAAAAAGAAATATCTGAAAATTGTTGATGTTGCATGAAGGATTAAAGGATATTGCTTGCTGATAGATATTCCTCTACAATACATGAAAGAAACATTATATTTTTTTGTGTATTAGATATGCTACTGAAGACACAATAGTTGCATATTGGTTTCCATATAATACACTGCAAGGAACCAGAACCTTCATCGATTGAATTCAATTGATTAAGACATGGCAGTAACGTGATCTTAGTTTTTCATAGCACTAACAAATATTAATATATGAAATACCAAATCAATGAGTTGCTAGCATAAAGAACAAATCCTGTCAACCAACCACATCCATCGACTAAAGACGGAAATAAAAAATTGAATGTCCTATTCTTTATGACCAGTGGTCGCTTCCCAAGAAGCAAATGTTTTATGTAGAAACCCCATTACTTGTCATTATATCTATCTGAAATTGATAGATGTGATCTACCAAAATGAACTCACTTGTTAATTACATCCAACGTAATCCATAGCATCCCTTTGCATTACCATACAACTACATAGATCAAATATTTGTAGCTTAAAAACACACATAGTGGTATTCAAGCTCTGTAATTATAAGAAAACTTACTTAAACAAAAATACAATGAAGCACATTCAACTCATTATTGTGGAAGTGTAAATAATTTTAGGTTAGAAAACTTAATTACATATTAAAATTGATTAATCAATCAATAATTATCGTTAATTATCTAACCCAATGAATTATTCCTCCTTTCTGACATTAACCTGCTAATTCTGATCATACCATGTCGATTCTAACATTGCCAATTATCAATGTTAAATGGATCATAACAAAACACTTACTGAATGTCAGCAGTCGGAAATCGACACATACTAAACATAACTATCAATGACCCACCCAACTTACTGATCCTAATGTCGACACATCAAAAGTCAGAACTTGACGCAAACATGCTATACAACTTTAACATTGAATTATGTTGATTCTGAAGTTGGGACATCGGTATGGGCATATCAGGACTGAAATCATAGTAGTGACTTCTCCAATTTCACAGAATAACACTTAGTCCTTTATATGAAAAACGAATAAGGAAAGATTAAGCTTGAACTTAACAGGTCCTTGGGCCTTCCTCTGCTCAGAAACCATGCCCACATAGGCACCTGTCAAACTCACCGTTTGACACATAAAGATAATGGAGAAGAGAAAATAACCAAGGAAAAACTTGCAAATTGCAAACTTTCAACCAACATACCAGACTTATAACGATTATTAATGCTTATTGGGTCCGAAATCTAAATAATGGAAAATGTAGGCAAGTATCATAATCTTTGATCTTATTTACATCAATGTGAAAAATAGAGTTAATATGCATGCATCAACTTCTTCATGCATAAAGTGAACAATCCAAGGAACATGGAATTAAATTTAATTACAGTGATAAACGGCTTGTTCCATTTCCATTCAATTCTACCATGACAATTCATTAATTCAACATACCATTAAAATACCTTCGCACTTCATTGACTTGGCTACCAAATCTCAACTAAGGAAACATTCATTCAAGTACAAAATCGACCAACACCATGGACAACTTATAATATCAGTTCATTTTCAGAACATAACAACAATCCATAAAATTCAAACATTCAACATAAACAAGATGAACATTTGGTTCTTTCAGACATTCAGGTACATAATCAAAAGAAAAATTGATACTAAACTTCAAACATGTATCTGAATTCAATATAACTGTCAATTGGCTTCATGGAAATCAAGCTCCACCCAACTGTAGGCCACTTTGCTCATTATTCTCTTAACAAAGCTCCACCCCCAAGCTGTGACTTTTGAATTCACTAGGAGAAGAATTTGCTCATTATTCTCTTAACAAAGCTCCACCCCCAATCTATGACTTTTGAATTCACTAGGAGACTTCTTCTCCTTGACCTGAATTTCAATCCACAACAAGATTTATCACTCAAAATTCCTCACAATTCAAAGTATTAATTTAACATAGGTTTACATGCATCTAGAAAAATAATGCTACAACCAATTCCATGCCAAATAGTGCACTCCCCACTTTTGCTTCCTTATAATAGCACAATAGTGAAAACCCATCACTACTATTCAGTTCCCTTGAACTTTCGCCAGAATGGTTCATGCACCATTCACCATTTCCTTGACCACAACCCAATACTTAATGTTAGGTTCAACAGTCATTCCAACAACACAACAATGAAAACCCATCACTGCTATTTTGTTCCCAAGAACTTCCCCTAGAATGGTTCATGTACAATTCCCCATTTCATTTACCACAACTCAGTAGTCATTCTCAGGTTCAATAATAGCTCAGGGAAAAAAAATTGTCCATAATAGTACATATTTGGTTTAGAAGTTTCATGTTCTCCTCAACTTAGAATTCGTCCCCCCCGCGGCCTTCCTGGCTTCACACTCTCTCCCCCTCGAATTTCCCTTGCTTGTTTATCCCCTCCTTCCTCACTTATCTGCATTCAATTTCATGGTTTCCACGCTTCATGACCTCCTCTCTAGGCTCTCCACCCATCACCAATCCATTTCCTCTTTTTTCCTGAAACCTATTTTCCATGAGAAATGTATCAATTCCACTAATCCATCCTTAATCGCTTTGTAACCCTCACTTAATCTCTAAACTAGGGTGAAGGTTAATTAAAGAGGTTTATACTTAAAAAATGACATAGGGTCTTCTTTTTGGTAGTTAAGGTTACAACAAGGTCATATCATATCCCCATAGTCCATCTACAACCCCCTTACCACTAACTAGTGAATTCACCTGTCCCCCATCTCTTCAGTGTTCTGCCTCAACCAAAGCCAGTTATATTTTTTTATATTAATAATGTCAAAATATACATTTGTTCCACCATATAAACATGGCATATCGATATTTACATCATAACTATTATTAGTTCATGGTTCTCAACCAAGGGTAATGCATTCCCCTCCCCTTAATTTCAACACCATCCTCAATGTTCTTTTGTCCAAAACACATGAACAAAAAAAAATTCCAAACATATTTAAATATTTAAAAATGATACATGTGCTTCTTCTCCACTACATCTTTCATGATCGATTTTCAGGAGCGGGTACATCAACCTCTACATGTTTCTCTTATTGGCTTTGATCTCCACACTTCTCTCACCGATAGACACTTGTCCAGCTTCTTTAAAAGATACAACCAGTTTGGTTTGAAAATTACTAGTGAATTCCATCAACTTGAATTTCAATTTCAGTAGGTCAAACATGAACATATGTGTCAAAATCAATCATTTCATTGCTTGAATGACTAGGAATTTTCATTCTTGGTCTAGAAGGATTCCACACATTTCATGCTTAACTGGAAACAAATGCATATAGATGAATCCATTCATCTTCCCTTCTTTTACGAAAATTTAACTATTTCAATATTCATTGTCTATAAGCATAACAATTTTTTCAGTCATTACAGGCATTTCAACAACTTTCTTTTTCTATAAATCAATAACAAAAATGGAAGGATAAAAGTAAGAGCTCCCCCACTTAGTCTTGTCATAGTCTAGAGCTCCACAACTATGGATTTCCTGCTCCTTGGTCTCTTCCTTAGACAGGGATAATTTTAGGGCCAAAATTTATCCCATGAGCTATTTTTTCATGTTTTTCTCGAAAAAAAGATTCACTATTTTGCATTTTTTGAAGCCCTATTTTGCCCAATTTTGATGGGGTAAAATTTTTTCACCCTAAAAATTGCCAAATTATTATATAAACGATATAAAATCCTTGGAAATTAAAATATTTTTTGAAAAATATAGCCAAACATTTTATAGTTGGTGTTTTAAGAATTAGTAGCATTTGCCTAATCACCATCCCAACTAGGACAATTCACATATGGGGTCTATCCAAATCATCACAGACTGGGTGTTTACCCATGGTTTTATCAAAGGATCCTTATCTAACAAAACCATCGTAGGTCCACAACCTCCTTGCAAGCAACCAAAGAAAACCCATCCTTGTCTTTCATAGATTTAAGTAGAGGAAAACAAATCCTTAATGCAATCAGCTAAGCAAAACCCATCCTTGGTTTTTCATAGTCTTTTTCTCCTTTAGCTTTGATCCATTTCTTCACTTCTCTTCTCCCATATGCAAGCACCAACTTGCAAATTTGATACATGACAAACACCAAGTCGCCATCCAGGCTCATAAGTATCATACATTTATCAAAAATGTATTATTACAAAACTAAATGCATATTTTTATGTAAAATCTACTTCTCGACATTGAAATCTCATGAATGCATCCATTCCCTTGGGGTGAAATCAATGTCAACAACCATGAAACAACACAACACTAGGAACACATCCACTCCTTTTCGATGTGTTACATGTATGCTAAAATTGTAGCTTAATCATTTTTTCAAAAATAAGAACATTTTATGGATATTATCTCCTATAAAATTCTTTTCAATATCAGAACTAAGGTTAGGGTAAATATATCTCTCTTCTTCTTCAATGCTTGATCAAATTCACAATTTATTTAGTTGTACCGCATTCTTCAATCAAGCATGATGAAGAACCTCTTGGTTGAGCTTAAAGAACTCCAATTCTCTGCATTCAATGTTTTGAGTTTTTTTTGTAGTTTCTTCTTTGCATCAGTTATAGGTAATCACATTAGTTACATACCAACAAATCACATTATATAACTTCATTTATCAATCAATAACAAGTTATAAACAAATAATATTTAACCAGATAATTGCAGTTAACAATTTTAAATAGCTAACAACTTATGTCAGATAGAAACATACAATAAGTTTTAACTTGTCATAGGTTAGCATGGGTATAGAGGTATTAACCATTTATACATCAGCTCACACCAGCACAGTGAACATGAATCAAAACATTAAAAACCCAAACAAATATATGAATGCATTACTCAATAAAGGAAATCGTTTTAATTGAAAATAAGAACTTCACTGTGCTTTCAAAATTCTTGCACATTTAATATTGCATCCAAATATATATAATTATGCAATTACACTAATTGACATCAAATAACAATATCCAATATTGCATAATATAAACCAAAACATTTCCTAAATACGAAGTGTTGAAACCTTAGCTCTAATACCACTTTGTAACACACCTAGACTCTACACAGCTATGCGTATCAAATATTTGTAGCTTAAAACTCATAGATCGTTATTCAGGCTCTGTAATTATAAGAAAACTTAAACAAAACCAAAATGAAGCACATTCAACTCATTACTATGGAAGCATAGATAAATTTAGGCTAGAGAACTTAACTACATATTAAAATTAATTAATCAATCAATAATTAGCGTTAATTAACTAACTCGACATATTATTTTTCCTTTTTGACATTAACCTATTGATTCCAATAATATCATGTTGATTCTAACATTGCCAACATTGGTAGTCAGAAGTTAGCAATGTTAAACAGATCATAACAAAACACGTATGACCTACATGCCCTAGTGTCCGTAGTCAGAAGTCGACACTAATTGGAAAATGTTATCAATTACCAACCCGAATTGTTTATCCTGACGTCGGTATGTTGGAAGTTGACATAGACATGAAAAAACTTTAACATTAAAGTACATAGATTCTGAAGTTGGCACATTGGTATCGATACATCAGGACTGAAATCACAGTATTGACGTCTCCTATTTCACATATTAACACTTAGTCCTTTTTTATGAAAAATGACTAAGGTAATATTAATCTTGAAATTGGAAGGTCCTCGACCCTACCTAGAGTTCTGAAACCCTTTCCACATAGGCGCATGTCAATCTCACCATTTGACACATAAACTTAACGGAAAAGAGAAAATGACTAAGGAAAAACTTGCAAATTATAGTCTTTCAACCAACATACCAAACTTATACTAGTTATTAAACTACTTCTTGGGTTTGAAAGCTAAAGAATGGAAAATTTAGAAGAATCTCACAATATTTGATCTTATTCACATAAATATGAAAAATAGAGTTACTATGCATGCATCAACGTTCTTCATGCATAAAGTGAACAATCCAAGGAATAGGGACTTCACTTTAAATACAATGATGAACTACTTGTTCCATTTTCATTCAATTCTACCATAACAATTTATTAAATCAAAATACCATTAACATCCTTTGGCACTTCATTGACTTAGATACCAAAGCTCAACCAAGGAAACATTCATTCAACTATAGAATTGACTAACACCATGGACAAGTTATAATATCAATTCATTTTCAGAATATAACAACAATCCATCAATTTCTAGCATTCATCATAAAGAGCATGCACATTTGGTTCTTTCACACATTCAGATACATAATCAAATGCAAAGTTAATACTAAACATCAAACACTTATCTGAATTCAATATAACTGGAAATTAGAAACTGGATTCATGGAAACCACGCTCCACCCAACCACCATAGGCCAGTTTGTTCATTAGCCTCTCAACAAAGCACCACCCCCGAGTTGGGACTTGTGAATTCACTAAGATACTTATTTCCTCTACCCAAATTTCATTCCAAAACATGATTAATCATTCATCATCCTTTTAATGTAATTGTAACTTCGGAAGATATTCACTTGTATATTTCATATTGTATTTTATTGTACCCCGACAGAGATGTTTGTTCCTCCAATCGGGAGAGTCATTAATGTAATTAAGTCATGTAAAGTCATTCAGGTTAACCCTTCATTGTATGCTAGGGAATTAGACCCCAGACTCTTAAGTTGTATTAGGGTTATTAGACTCTCCTAGAGAAGTCAGACCTGTTGAGGGAAAAATTCAAGTCAGGATAAGTATAAATAGAGAGAGTGACTCTCTATTTTACACACACATTCACTCATCAATAGCGCATGAGAGAGAGAGGAATAGATCACACAAGTGAGAGAGAGAGCAATTGTCAAATATCATCTTTATACTTTTGGGTTTTTAATTTTTCTACTAGTGCTCATTCCATCTTTGAGGAATTTACGGTGTTTTATCCTTTATGGTTTCCTCGAGGAAAATATTTGTGTCTCTTGTTTCTTGTGATTATTGTTGTGCATGTTATTCTCTCAGATAATATCCTAGATCATATTGAATAAACTGTAAAAATATAACATGGTATCAGAGCCAAATTGAGAAGAAGGCATAGTGTAGCTACAGAAGCTAGGACTTCTTAATTTATGGGTCTCTCTCAACATATCATTAAGAAAAGGAGGCTAGGCTAACTCTCCTTTGAAGGACACATCTTCCTATCGAAATTAAGGCTTTTCACAGAAGTGGAATTTTAGAGTGAAACCTCCATAGGATTGTTCTCCTCGTCAAAATCAAAATTTAGATACCAAGATCAAAATTTTTGGTTGGGTAAAACTCCAAGAAAGTCAAACCCTAATTTGACCCCAAACCAAAAAATCAACACTGCAGAAGACCAGCTCTAGTTCCAGTCTGAGCATCTCAATGTGGTAAGATATAAATATTCTGTATTTCCATTTGAGGTTCTCATTAAATATGGCTTATCACACCAAGATTGAGGATAAGATTGAAGAGCTGATAATTTTCGAGCATGGAAGTATAGGATTTCACTAGTCCTTGAAGAGAATAAATTGGACACCTACATAAATGAAGAGGTTCTAGTTCTAGAGGGAGATGAGGATAAAGCCTTATACATGAATAACTTGTTCAAGTCCAAGAGGATTATTGTTGATTATACCAAGGATATCCTTATACCACATGTGTCTTCATTAAAGACACCTAAAGAGATGCTTGATTCCTTGACCAAGCTATTTGAAGGAAATAATATAAATCGAAAGATAAATTTGCAAAATAGGTTAAAGAACGGGAAGATATAGAATGCAGATACCATAATGTCATAGTTTACAAGGGTGTTATAGCTAAAAATGACACATCTCTACCTGTGATCACTTTCCCATGATTTCGTTGCATGTCGACACTTCCATGACGACACTTCATGAAAGTCACTGAAAAAACACCTAACTTGGAGGACCCATATCTTGAGCTTTGTAACTCCATTTGACCTCATCTTTGCACCATTGGAAACATATCTAAGTTAGCTAAAACTTTCTAGAAGACACCAAAGTCTCAGAATTCCTATAAGTACCCTAAAAATGAGATTTTTTGATGTATATGTGAGTTTCCTTAAGGAAACCCGCGTATGTACGTGACTTGCTATATATAATACTCGCGTACACCTTAAATATGAAACTTTTTGCATTGCAACCCACGTATACCTCCTGCATACATGAATGACGTCTCTGCAACCCACGTATTCCTCGTAAAAATGTCAAAAAAATACGTTTTTCAAAATTTGGGTAGTTTGGTTAGTTATGTAACTGAATCCTTCAGTTGTAATTAATTTGTCTTCAACCCTATCTCTTCAGCATCGTATAAATAGAGGTAGCGAGGTCCATGAGAGGAGACTTGAATCTTTGCATTGTCATGCTGGAGGATTTGGACCTCTCTTTTCCCACACCTTTTCCCTTGAAGCTTTCTCCTTGTGTTGCAGAGTTTGGAGGCTGAGTTCCTTGGAGAAGAGAAGCAACAGAACCATATCAAGGTTTTGTGAGGTTCCCAACTTGAAGAGAAGGTATATTAGTACTTGTTTTCAAGATTAATAAAGATGTGATGTCCTTCTTCTTCCCAAATCATTGTTCAATGTGTATTTGAATCTCTATTTTGATTATATGATTAGATGTTTATGATGATCATATTAGTTTCTTCATATTTATTTGATTATCATTGTTTTATATGTGGTCATATTGGTTTGATGAAGGTATAATTCATTTTGCAGGTTTCTTGGAACAAGAGGAGTGAGAGGAGAAAGAAGAGGATTGAAGGGCTGCTTGGATCAACCTTCATTTGTTGAGGTATGAACCATTATAATCTCTCAAACTTGCTTATATATGCTTGCTGAACATTGTGCATCTCTCTTTTAACCCTAGTACATTGATGGCCTCTTAAACCCTAGCCATAGGAAACTTTCCTTTACAGCAGAACTGGCGACTCCATTGGGGAGAGCCTTGTCTGTTTGGGGTTTCTCTATTTTCCTTTCAGTCTTTTGCAAGGTTTTAGGTCTTTTTTACGACTTAGGAACACTTTATCTGTCTAATAGAACACCTCCCCTACCTTCCTAAGGCAATTTTTGACCTTTTTTTTGTTTTTTCCCACCCATACACGAGTTGCAGACTGGACAGTCACGTGTCTGGTTTGTACACGTGACTTGTTACACTGTCAAACCGCATATGATACACGACCTGTCAGTAGTACAAATCGCGTGTGTTTGTACACGTGACTTGCTATACTGTCAACCCACATATGATACGCGACCTATCAGTAGTACAACTCACATATGCCCCTTTAAACAATGTTTTTCCTCTTTTTGTGGTTTTTTCTTCTGTTTGAAGGCTATTTGGTAGGTCTTTTGGGGTCCTCTATAGGTTCATGACTCCATGGAGTTAGTGTCATCCATTTTGGTTGTTCTTTATCTATGTGGTACGCCTTTTTATAGCATTAGGGTTTCTCTTTGCTCATTCCCCCACCCCCTTTGCTTGGCATGATTTTTGGCTTTTGTTTATGGTCAGCCTCTATTGGTGATCTTGGTCTGAACTTAGAAGATTATTGGTTTTTGTTTCCTTCTTATTTTGTTGGTTAAATTCACCATGCCAAAATAGTTGACTTGTCTCTTATGCAATCTTTCCTTCCAAGTCAGGTTTATACTGACTTTAGGGAATTCTAGAGTTTGTTTGGTGGTTGTATAGTAGAGTTCCTTTTGCTTTGTTCTTGTCACATGCATACTTTTATTTGTAGGTTGTTTTTCTTTTGCATTTATAAAAGAAATATAAAAAGAACATATACTTGTTTAATATGCATGTAGATTACGGTTTTGTCTTTAATACACTGCATATCATTATTTTTGAAAAAAATAAAAATAATTTTTTTTTTTGTGGCTTTCAAGTTTCTATTTGAAAAGAAAGAGAATAGTTTTTTCTTTTTGCATTTCATTTATCTTTGCTTAGTCATTTTGTTTCAACTTTGAGTCAAAAAACCACATAAGTTTCACGCCACTTTGCCTTTGACTAAAAACAACCTTTTAAAATAAACGATATAATTTAAAAAATTATTAGTAAGTTTTATTTTATAGGGTCATACACCAACTAGTTCAGGATAGACTTGTGGGATAGGGAGTTTTAACTCTTCACAAATATTAAATTTTAGACGTAGTTCGCCAATCACTAGGTAAATCCTCTTCTATGTTAATTGTATCTAGGAAGCTCCTCTCAAATGGGAGTTAAGCATGAGGTCGCGCGGAAGGTTGGAATGAGGAGATAACCCTATGATTCCTTGCCAAAGCATAGACCAATGTTTTTGCGCATCTGGGGAATTCTGTCAATACCACCCTCCTAGCCCCGTGTGGTGCCTAGTGTTGACAGGGTTTTGGGCTTTGATACCCTACCCATGCATAGGAACTAGGCTTGCGACTGTCCCCCCAGACTATCAATATAGTTAAGGTATCCTTTAGTCTCTTTGACATCTAGGGTTCATACATAGGTACATCGGAAGGCTATTTTTGGTGGACCTTGGACGGGCTTGGAAGGTAACCCTAGTAGAAGGTTTGGGAGGGTGGTGGTTGATTCCTCCACTTATGCCTAAGAAAATCTACAGGGACACCAAGTAACTATCTATCAACTTTCTTCTGGAAAGCATATCTTATACCTGTTTGTATGTTTGGCTTTAGGAATTTTTAGTGAGTGCTCTGTGGTTTGTTTGTACTTAGTTTTCCTTTGTAATTTTGGTTTCCTGTCGACCTCAGACTTTGTCTTATTGTTTGAAACTATGGATACCCCCCGCTTTGAACACCAACGAAGAGATCCCCATGTTAGGAACTCCTTGTACTATTCCTCTCACAGGAAATGTTGGTGTTCCTTTAATGGCCACCTTGAATCTACCTGGATTCACCCTAGGGCTACCGGTGTGGTTGTTTTCCACTCCAGTTGTCCTGAATGCTCCTGATTGTTCTCAAGTAAGATCCTTATATCGGGGGCATCAAAACACTGCTTCCCCTTCACCTGTAGTTGATTCTCCTCCCCATTCGACCTCACGCGGTGAAAGTATTGACACTAGTAACCGACAATCTAAAAGGAGTAAAAGAAGGAGGAATAGGAAGAAGGAACATAAGAAAGGGGGAACCTATCCAACCTCTGTAGTTCATGTTGGATCTAAGTAATCAACCTCTACAAGTCAAGTTGATCTTCACCATATAGCCTCTGTTGATCATGCTGGTGGGATCCTTCCAACCTTTCCAGGTCACATCGGATCCAGTCACTCAGCCTATGCAGTTCATGCTGAGGGAACCCGTTCAACCTCTGATGTTCAATTTTAACCCCCCCATCCAACCTCTACAAGTCATGTTGGATCCATCCACCCAGCCTCTGAAGTTCATGCTGGGGGCACACACTCAACTGCTACAAAGCATGTTGATCCTATCCATTCAGCCTCTATTGTTCATGCTTGTGGTTCCCATCCAACCTCTGCAAGTCATGTTGGACACAGTCTCTCAGCCTCTATAAGTCATGCTGGGGGTAGTCTCTCAGCCTCTGTGGTTCATGCTGAATTCAATCCGTCAGCGACTGTGAGTCATGTTGACACTATTGAAAAGACTACCTGTTCAAAACATAAGCCCAAGTTTCCTTGTAAGCTTTGTGATGGAGACCACATTAATTATAAATTCCCTTCTATCGTGCAGGTGCAAAGATTTTGGTTTCATGGTCATCTCGTTTTTGAACATTCTGAATTTTTTCAACAACCAGCCTCTCTTAGACAGGTTGGACCTAATCACCCAGCCTCTAGCGGTCATGCTGGGGGGGAAATATCAGCCTCTGTAGGTCATTCTGAGAGTAAAAAGTCAGCCACTGCTAGTCATGTTGACACCGTTGAGAAAACTGGTTGTTTGAAGTGCAAACTTAAGTTCCCTTGTAATTTATGTGAGGGAGATCATCTTACTCACTAGTGCCCTGCTATCACAAAGATGTGAAGAATGTGGTTCGAGACTCAAGAATTTTCTTCTCTTGAATAACCTATAGTTTCTCAACAACCTAATCAACCTTTGGTTGATCAAGTGGTCGAACCAATATCAGATTTGGTCAATCCCACTCTTCGTTCTGAGAGTGATCCTGATGTGATTGAACCAATGTCATCTTTGGTTAATCCCACTCTCCCTTCAGAGAGTGAATTTCACAAAGTGGTTGAATCGATTTCAGTAGTGATCAATCCCACTCTTCCTTTGGAGAGTGAAGTGTCTGCTAGTCACATTTTCTTCAATGCCAGTTCAAAACTTACTGAACAAGGGGGAACTGAACTCGCTTCAGATAAACCCCCATCAAGCTCTCATATTGCTTCCTTTGATTGGGATAGCCTAGTTGAGCCGCACCTTCCTTCTAGTGCACCTTTCCAGATAAAGTTCAAAGTTGAACCATACATGATTGCTCGTTGTATTGTTGATGAAGGAGCCTTAGTTAGTATCTTGTCTACTCGTTCTTTGAGAGGCATGGGATCTCCCAGCCTTGTGTCAACTGCTAGTTAGTTACTGGTGTTTGGTAGAAGAACTTGTATAGCCTTGGGAATTCTTACTCAAACACATGTTACCTTGGGTGGGAAGACCGTCTTAGTTGACTTCATGGTGATAGAAGACCCCTTGGACTTCAATAGGCTCCTTAGATGTGATTTTGTCTATGCCATGCAAGCTGTGGTGTCAACATTATTTTGTGTGATGTACTTTAATCATGGAAAATAAATTGTCACTATCGATCAGTTGGATTTTCTTGACCTCTATCCTGACCCAACTAGAGACTAGGTCTTTCCTTTATTGATTCCTAGTGTTTATATAGACACTACCCCGCCACAGGTGAGCTACGTGGCCTCATGTCCTTTGCATTCAATTGCTATTGAGAAGTAGCCTCTATTTTCATGCTTACCTTCTCAAGACTTGGTCCCAGTAGTTGACCAAGTGAGTCATCCTATATAGACTGTGGAGCATTCTCTCCACTCTGTCGATCCATGTGAAAGTTTAGGTGTGTCCTATCTTGGATGATCTCCTTGCCTCAGATGAAGTCTTTGTAGAGTCTTTGATACAGTTTGACCTTCTTATGGATGTCGGTTCAGTTGTGACTAAGTATAACCCTGATTTTCTTAGTAATATTGATATTCCCATGGATCGGTCTTCTTATGTTGGTCTTATTGAGTTTTTGGACTCTCCCTTCGAACAACAAGTCAGTGATCCTAAGTTTGATTTTTCTTTTGAATTTTTCAACTCCTGTGATACTGAGTTTTCTCTTGCAGACTCTATCTCCCCTGTTGATATTTTCTTTCCTTATAAGGTTGATCTTACTGATTATAAACCCTCAAGCCTTGGTGCTATAGAATTTTCTTCGGTCAATTTTTCTTTGACTTTCCCTTTTGTAGAAGATAGCAAAGTCACATGTGTTTCTGCCAAAGTGACCTACATCAGAAATTTTCTTCTGAATATGATCCTGATATTGTTGTTTCTTGGAGATAGGATTCTTAGTTGGAGTCAAAACTGTTTACTGGCCTCATCTTGTTGTTCAAGCTGTAAATGCATTTGCATGTGCCCTGCTCGTGCTTATGAGCCTGATGCCGACTTTCACGCTTTTAGCTCGTTGTATAAGCCCTCATTTTTGCTCTCATCATCACTTAGCCTTGTATCTTTTTTCCTTTGAAACTTGATACCTTTTACCTTTAGGAGACATTCCCTAAGTGTCTTTATCCTGCTCATGTTCCTTTCATTATGCATAGGTCTGTTCCTTGCACTTGGAACTAGTTTCATCTACCCCTAACACTCGTCTCCTCGCATTTAGAGCATTCTTTCTGCTCTCCTTCGAGCTTGTTAAAAACAGTAAGGAGGCCACGAGTTGACTTTTCTGGACTCATTAAAACTTCATGGGAAAGATATTGAGTTTCTTTAGGCCCAGGTATGACTCCTCAAAATAGATTTGACTGCCAAGTAAACTTTTCCATTCAAGCTCATTAAGAATATGTGAATGGGCATCCACATTGGTGGTAGGTTATCACTTTCTCGGACCATGTGGAATAATATGAGAAAGGAACACTCTCTTTTCTTAGGAATTGAGAAGAGTATTCTTAAGCATAGGTTTATCACTTTTCCAGACTTGAGGGACCAAACTTACAAAAAAGGAGCACCCGGTATGAACTTAGTTTTCTCTTTTTCGTGCTCTGGACCTAAACATGAAAAATATTCTAAGTGTACTTTATGTATTTTTCATGCTCGTCAAATCCTAAAGAACAAAGCATCAAGTTGATTTTTGTAAGCCCCATTTCTCGTAATCAAATGGATCTTTCCAAGTGATCTTGTCTTCCTTCACACTCGTAAAACTCAAGCTATATGCTATTTTTGAAGGAGTGTCGAGTAGGTGGTAATTTAACCTTTTTTGAACCTCCCTGACTAAGTATGAAAAAGGTGCACCTTACTTCTTTGGAAGCTAAGAGAGTTCTTCTGTGGATTGTTTTATACTTTTCCGGCCTCAAGAGACTAAATTGTATGAAAAATCACCCCCCTGGAGTCTTCTTTGGAGTTTTCAGACTGTCTAAACTATGAAAACACCGATGAGCATGTACTAGTTTGGGCTCATAAGATCCACGAATTAGTGCTTTATCAAGCATTCTTCTGTCTCTTCTTTAAGCTTGCCAAAAATGAAGAAGGTCCCAAGCTTGCTTTCTTAGACTCGTTAAACCTTTACAAGAAAGAGGGGAAGGGAAGTTCATTTACATGTATTTTACATCATGGAAACAAGTCTTGTTTCCTTGAACAAAGCACCAGTTTTGAGTCTATCAACAGTTGGGTCCTAGTCTTTTGAACTTATCCCAATTCAGAGTTTCTTACTCCTCCAATTGGTTTCTTTTCCAATAATATGGGGAATCTGTTAATGTCTTTTACATTGTAGATTTGTATCGTTGGTCCTTTTGTGTCAAAATCTACCTAAGTCACTTTTTTGTCATGCTCACTATTCAAGGATTAAACCTTTGTCAGCCATTCTACAGTTTCATTGACCTTTTGTGTTAGCCATTCCTTGGTATCGGTTCATTACATCATGTCTTCGGCGGTCCTTGTCGTGAAATTCAGTACCAATTCCAGATCCAATTAGTCTTTGAATTATCTCGTGTTGGATGTCGAAGGATGCCTTAATGCCTTCCTTCCAATGGATCTCTTCCTATCGATTGCACCACATCTTTCTCTGGGGATGATATTTAGAGTTTTATGACAGTACCTTGGGGATTGTAGTCATTAGTGGAAATTTCCCTCACTATTGGGTAGTGAGAATACCTTAATGTCTCCTGCTTGATGGATTCTTCAAGTGTTCGACTTCAAGTCCTTGTATTCACACTTGTCAAAATCTACTAAGTACCTTGGGGACCATTTTCATTAATGGTGGTTTCCCTCGTGTTTGTTAACAGTTCTCATTATTGACCGGTAATCAAACAGTTTCCTCTGTGTTTGACTTCAGCTCCTTTATTCGCATGGTTAGGATTCATACCTTTTGGGCGGTTTGGATTGAAGACCTTGGGTCAACAGTAGCATCGTCATTTTTTCTATTGCCCGAGTTGCACAAGACATTGTCACATTTTATATGACATTTTGCTGAGACATAGATCCACCTTGTATTTTTGTGGCTATGATCGATTGTCGAGTATGGATCCACCTTGTTTATTTGTGGCCATGGATCCTTTAGATTTGATATGGTGCCTTTTTGCATATTGAACAACCATGATAGTTTCATCAGTTATACATATGTTGGATCCACCTGTATATTTATGGCAATGTTTTGTATATGGACTTGTATGTCCCAGAGATCAATTTTGTCTAACATTTATCTCTCTTTCAGGTACCTTTGTTCAAGCCTTTTGATCTTGGATTCTCTGCTCTCTCCATACTCAGCCGTTTCCTTTATAATGTATTTCAGCTATCGTCTTCCCCTCTAACCTCATACATTAGGGGGCATCTATTATAGCTCAAATTGACACATCTCTTCCTGTGACTGCTTTCCCATGATTTTGTTGCATGTCGACACTTCATGAAAGTCACTGAAAAAACACCTAACTTGGAGGACCCATATATTGAGTTTTGTAAATCCATTTGACCTCATCTCTACACCATTGGAAATGTATCTGAGTTAGCTAAAAATTTCTAGAAGACACCAAAGTTTTAAAATTCCTATAAGTACCCTAAAAATGATATTTTTTAATATATACGCAAGTTACCTTAAGGAAATCCACTTATGTACACGACTTTCTATATGTAATACTCATGTACGCCTTAAATACGCAAATTTTTGCATTGCAACCTGCGTATACCTCCTGCATACGTGACTGATGTCTCTGCAACCTGCGTATTCCTCCTAAAAATGTCAAAAAAATACATTTTTCAAAATTTGGGTAGTTTGGTTAGTTATGCAACTGACTCCTTCAGTTGTAACTAATTTGTCTTCGACCCTATCTCTTCAGTAGCATATAAATAGAGCTAGGGATGTCCATGAAAGGAGACTTGAATCTTTGCATTGTTATGCTGGAGGATTTGGAACTCTCTTTTCCCACAGCTTTGCCCTAGAATCTTTCTCCTTGTGTTGCAAAGTCTGGAGGTTGAGCTCCTTGGAGAAGAGAAGCAGTAGAACCAGATCAAGGTTTTGTGAGGTGCCCAACTTGAAGAGAAGGTATATTTGTACTTGTTTTCAAGATTAATAAATATGTGATGTCCTTATTCTTCCCAAATCATTATTTAATGTGTATTTGAATCTCTATTTTGATTATGTGATTTGATGTTTATGATGATCAGATTAGTTTCTTCATATTTATTTTATTATCATTGCTTTGTATGTGGTCATATTGGTTTGAGGAAGGTATAATTCATTTTGCAGATCTCTTGGAGCAAGAGGAGCAAGAAGAGGATTCAAGGGATGATTGGATCAACCTTCATTTGTTAAGGTATGAACCATTCTAATCTCTCAAAATTGCTTATATATGCTTGCTGAACATTGTGCATCCCTCTTTTAACCCCAGTACGTTGATGGCCTCTTAAACCCTAGCCATAGGAAACTTTCCTTTACAACAAAGGGTCTCTCAAATCAAGGAACAACTTGAAGCTGTGGGAGAAGACATAGAGAATGGAGAAGTTGTAATGACCACCTTGAATGGTCTCCCTAGGTCATGGGAATATTTTATTCAAGGAATTTGAGCTAGAAGAAAGTTAATCACTTTCAGTAGGTTGTGGGAGGAATGCTCACAAGAATAAGATCGTATAGTAGCTCAAGAAGAAAAGATGGGAAATGAATATCAAGCTCTCACAGCACACACCAAGAATAATGAAATGGAACACTCTCATCACAAGAAATAAAAAAATCACCACCAGAATCAGAGGTAGAACCCTAGAAGACCCAGGAGATATTTGTCTAATGTTAGATACTATACATGTGATGAGAATGGACAATTTTTCAGAGACTTTCAAAAGAACAAAAGGAAGAAGAAAAACAATAAGAGACATCATGCTCACACTGCAGAGGATGATGAACCTTCTAGGAATAGAACCATAGAAAACAATGAAGATTCTTCAAGTGAGGAAGAATATATTTTGATTTCATCTCTCACAGGTACTGTTTCACATGGAAACAATGATTGGCTTGTAGATAGTGGGGCTTCCAAGCATATGATAGGATTTAAAGAATCCTTTGTGAATCTATGTGAACATGACTCACCCCACAAGGTGAAACTTGGGGATGACTACCAATATCCTATAAAAGGAAGTGGTGAAGCCTCTTATAAGCTGAAATTTGGAAAATATTTGAAGATGAAGGATGTTCTATATGTACCAAGAGTCAAGAAGAATATTCTCTCCATATATGCATTGGATGTAAAAGGTATGAGGGTTTATTTTATTGATGACCAAGTTATTATGTGTCCAAAAGGAAAGACCATAGATGATGCAGTAGTGATTGGAGAGAAATAGGGAGACTTATACAAATTGAAGGGACAACCTGGACAAGCCTTGATCCATGACACTATGGATCAAAGTGAATTATGGCATAGAAGGATTGCACATGTGCACTATAGAGCACTATCACTTGCAAGCAAAGTCGTTAATAATGTTCCTGAAATATAGACAAAGCATGAAGGCATTTGCAAAGGATGTGCGAAGGGAAAGAACATAAAGAAGACATTTCCAAGTAGCAATAGAAAAGAAAAAGAAATCTTGGATTTCATCCACTCTGATGTATGCGGTCCGATGTCATCTAGCTCATTGAGTGGGTGTGTATATTATGTTTTTTTCATTTATGATTTTTCTACGAAGACCTGGATATATTTCTTGAAGAGAAAAGATGAAGTATTTGGCAAATTTAAGGAATTCAAATCCCTAATGGAGAATCACACAGAAAAATCAAGACCTTTCGATCAGACAATGGAAGATAATTCACATAAGAAGAATTCAATGAATTATGCAGAGAGTCATGGATTAAGAGGGAGTTGACCACTCCATACAATCCACAACAAAAAGGAGTTGTAGAAAGGAAGAATAGAATGATTATGGAAGTAGCAAGAGCAATGCTTCATGATCAGGATATTCCCATGCATATATGGGAAGAAGCTGCAAGAACAACCATATATATACAGAATCACACTCCACATAGAGTACTGGACAACAAGACACCAGAAGAAACTTTCTCCGGCAAGAAATCAGAATTCATCCATCTCAGGATATCTGGCTGCCTAGTGTACATACACATTCCAAAGGAGGAAAGAATGAAGTTAGACCCTTCCAGAAAGAAGGGCATATTTCTGGGATATAGTGAAACTCGAAGGCTTACAGAATATACTTTCCAAGGTACAAGAACATCGATATCAGCAGGGATGTGACATTTGATGAAGACTCGTATTACAACAAATCTAGAAAAATACCTATTGAAGACATTGAAGAACCAAAAGTACCCAGGAATTGAGATACAACAATGAATGAAGAAACTCCAAAAGAAGATAGAGAAATATAAGAACCTCAGAAACCTATAGATCTACCCCGTGAGAAGAATTCTGATAAGAGGAAACCAACATGGGTACGAGAGGTTATCCTAGATGCAGAGAGATGTGGTTCTCTAGAAGGAATGCACAAAGAAATAAAGAGTCATAGGCCATACTCCAGTTATGTAGCCCTGATGTGCAACATCACTGACAAAGAACCTTCCAACTATGAAGAAGCATCATAAAAGAAAGAATGGAAGGATGCCATGATCAAGGAATACCAGTCAATGATGAAGAATGATGTCTTGGATGTGATCTCGGTACCAGAAGGGAAGTCTGTTGTGACTTCCAAGTGGATCTACAAGATCAAGCATGCTACAGATGACAACATAGAGAAATATAAAGAGATATTTGTGGTATGTGGCTTCTCCCAGAAGGAAGGGATAGATTACGAGGAGAATTTTACACCTGTATCTAGATGCACTTCCATTAGAATGGTACTTTCTCTAGGTGTAGTGATGAAATGGAAGATACACCAGATGGATGCCAATACAAAATTCTTGAATGGTGTAGTGGAAGAGGAAGTAAATGTGGAGCAACCACTCGGATTTGAGACACATGACAGGCAAACTCATGTGTGCAAATTGAATAAATCTTTGTATAGATTAAAGCAGGTTCCCAGGACATGGTACAGAAGGATAGACAACTTCCTTACTAGTTTGGGATTTACCAAGAGTAAAGTGGACTCCAACCTTTACTACAAGGTTGAGGAAGGGAACCCAGTGATACTCCTACTGTATGTATATGATCTAATTGTGATAGGTGAGGATGGATTGGTTACAGATACAAAGTGGAAGCTTGCTGTCGAGTTTGAGATGAAGGACTTGGGCATGATGCATTATTTTATAGGTATGGAGGTGTTAAAAAGTGCATATGAGTCTTCCTTGGTCAAGGGAAGTATACAGTAGAGATCTTGAAGAAGTTCGGGATGGTGGACTGCAAGGCAATAGCCACACCTATGGCATCAAACTTGAAGCTACTTTGTGATGCTTCATCAGAGTCAGTTGATGCCACGATATATCATCAGATGATTGGATCATTGATGTGCCTGATGAACAAAAGTACAGACATATGTTTTTCTATGAACACTTTGAGCCAATTCCTGACGAATCCAAGAAAAGTTCACCTGGTTACTGCAAAGCATATATTGAGGTACCTAAAAGGTACAATTGATTATGGGCTCATATATGACATGAATCAAAAGGTTAGTTTGTAGGGTTATAATGATTCATACTAGGCGGACAGTGCCTTAGATAGGAAGAGAACTTTGGAGTATTGCTTCAGTGCGGGATCAGGTGTGATCTCTTGGTTTAGAAAGAAGCATTCATGCATGGAATTAAGTGCAACTGAAGAAGAATATGTCGCATATTGTTTATCTAGTTGTGAGGTAGTATGGAATAGGAAGCTACTGTCTTATTTTTTCGATCTCCAATTAGAGGCAACTTGTATATTCTATGACAACCAGAGTTGTGTGAAGTTGTCCAAGAACCCAATGTTCCATGACAAGTTGAAGAACATTGAGATAAAGTACCACTATATCATGGATATGGTACAGAGAGGAGCATTGAATCTCTAGTATGTTGTGATGGATGAGCAGATAGCCAATGTGTTGACCAAGCCATCATCCAGAGTGAAGTTTGAATACTTCAGAGAGAAGCTGGTGTACTTCAGATCGAGTTTCCTTCCAAGGGGAGGTGATGGATCCGGAAGACGTAGATGCACGAGAGCCATTCTCACATGGTGGTCGGTGTGTCCTCCCATGGTGCAGATATAAGGGTTGTGGTCGAGATGTGTGTGTATATGGGCTGTTCTTCGAGTGGCAATGAGGTGATATAAATATGACAAGATGATAGTAGGGGACTCAGGTTTTGTAGAGGAATATAATCAGTCCTAGGATGCTCCTTCAGGTTTTGTAGAGGCATATAATCAGTCCTGGGAGATCCTTCAGGTTTTGTAGAGGCATATAATTAGTCTTCGGATGCCCCTTCAGGGTTTTCAGAGGCATATAATTAGCCTTGGGAGATCCTTCAGTTTTTGCAGAGGCATATAATCAGTCTTGGGATTCTCCTTCAGGTTTTGCAGAGGCATATAATTAGTCTTGGGAGATCCTTCAGGTTTTGCAGAGGCATATAATCAGTCCTGGGATGCTCCTTCAAGTTTTGCATAGGCATATAATTAGTCCTAGGATATCCTTCAGGTTTTTCAAGGAAATAAATACTGAGCTATACCTACTTGATGATTTGAAGACCTGCATGGAGGCTAGGCCTACATCCAGCATGAAAAAGGGCTGGCTCTGTAGAACTTCCTATGACGAATAGATTCAAGAGATAGCACCATTTGATCGAGATGATGAGGATAAAAACAATAGTGATGATGATGATCCAGCGTTGAAGACTTGTGCATATATATACTGATGTTTGTGTCAAGAGAATACCTTCCTAGTTAAGAGGGATTATTAATCTAATTGTAACTTCGGAAGATATTCACTTGTATATTTCATATTGTATTTTATTGTACCCCGATGAATATGTTTGTTCCTCCAATTAGGAGATTAATTAATGTAATTAATTCATGTAAATTCATTGAGGTTAAACCTCCATTGTATGTCGGGGCATTAGACCCCAGAGTTAAGTTGTATTAGGGTTATTATACTCTCCTAGAGAAGTCGACCCTGTTGAGGGAAAAAGTCAAGTTAGGAGAAGTATAAATACATAGAGTGACTCTTTATTTTACACACACACTCACTCATCAATAGCGCATGAGAGAGAGAGGATTAGATAGCATAAGTGAGAGAGAGAGGATTATCTCGCATAAGTGAGAGAGAGAGAATATTTCAAATATTATCTTTATAATTTTGGGTTTTTTACTTTTGGTAATAGTGCTCATTCTATATTTTACAAAGTTACGGGGTTTTATCCTTTATGGTTTCCCCGAGGAAAATATTTGTGTCTCTTGTATCTTGTGATTATTGTTGTGCATGTTATTCTCTCAGATAAGATCCTAGATCATGTTGAATAAACTGTAAAAATATAACACATCCCTCACAATTCGAAGCAATTTAACACAGGTTTACATGCATATAAAAAATAAGGCTACATCCAATTCCATGCCAAATAATACACTCCCCACTCTGTATTCCTTCTGATAGCACAACACTAAAAACCCATTATTGTTATTCAGTTCCCAAGAACTTTCACCTGAGTGGTTCATGCACCATTCACATTTCCTTTACCACTAACCAATAGTTAATCTCAAGTTCAACAATCATTCCAATAACACAACATTTAAAACCCATCAATGTTATTCAGTTCCTAGGAACTTCCCTCAAAATGATTCATGTACAATTTTGTATTTCATTGACCATAACCCAACAATCAATATCAGGTTCAACAATGGTTTAGGGAGAACAACTTTAGCCACAACAATATAGAGTTGGTTCACAGATTTCATCGTTGCCTCAACTCAGACATTGTCACCCCCACAACCTTCCTTACTTTGCACTATTAATCTATCATAGTAATCTAGGGACTAAATCACAATCTCATAAGAGATTTCAGATAATTAAACATGAAAATGGCATAATGGTGCTACAATAAGAGTAGCAGCTCTGTATAATCAATAAGAATGAGTAATACAATACAATGATCATGCAAGGTGCATGAATGCCAAGACAATTCGAATTCCCAAGGAGGTCATTCGAATTGAATGAATGGGTGTAGCTTAACTGAATGTAAGCCACAGTAAACACACCTAGTTAACCCATTTATCAAGTCGAGATTGACTCAACTGAGTCCTAACTAAAGTCGAAGTGCAATGGATGACCGAGTCTAACTGAAAGTAGCTCAGACACATGTCACTACATGCCAACCAACAAGTGGTAGCGCATCATTAACTCCAATGAACCCTGATGAGGTTAACTGAAGTCAAACTGGTCATCAGAGGTGGTTGGAGGCACCCTAGTTGACTCCAGTTGATAAATATTAATAAAAATAATCAATATAATGAATGGAGGCACCTTCACCACTTAGATTAACTAATTTTAACAATTATTTAGCAATTAGATGCATTTATGACACTCAAATCACCCCCGGAATGCTCCCTAGTTGAAGGAGGAAGCCCAGTTAGCCTCCTCGAATGAAGGAGAAGGCTTAGTTGGCCTCCTTGACTAAAGGTAGGCATGGGGGTGCTCATGCTGATGTCATAGTGTGCTCATCTAATGCTGATTTAGTCAATAAAACTTAGGATAGTGGTTTAACAAGGCCAAATTGAACAAATTAAGTGTGCATGTTAGGTCAATGTCTCCAACACCCCCCCTTAAGCTATACTCAAGAGAAGTAAAAATAAAGTGCATGAAATGCTAGGGCCCTGGAAACAAAGGCCATAGGTCACCGTGTATAATAATGTAACTCAAACAATGCTAAAAAATAAATCTAAGTGAGGAAAAGAGGGAAAACCCAGTGGGAAAAGCCCCCCTGAAGATGAACACTGAAAGTATCCTGATCACCCTGATGAACTAACCCCGAATAGTGAACAGAGGTAAGTGAACTTATTTTCTGAAAATTTCTTGGTGAAGATGTCTGCAATTTGCTCATTAGTGGGGCAGTATTGCAGAATGATGGTCCTGTCATGCACTAATTCCCTGATATAGTCCATGTGTATCTCTACATGCTTGGTCCTATGCCTGGTAACTAGATCTGTGGATATATTAATAGCACTTTGATTGTCACAAAAGAGGACATTGGACAAATTACTACCAAGATCAAATTCTGAAAGAATTCCTTGCAACCAAATAGCTTGGATGCAAGCATTCACTGCTCCTCGGTACTCGGACTCTATTGAAGACAATGCTATGGCGTCCTAATTTTTGCTAGACCAAACAATGGGGCCACCACCAAACATGAAGACATATCTAGAAGTAGAATTCTTATCAATAAAATCACCCGTCCAATCGGAATCTGTGTAACCAACTAGCTCTAGCTCGGAGTCTGCAGCATAGTGAATGCCGTAGGTCTTGGTTCCTTGAATATACTGGAGGATCCTCTTGGCTGCCTTCCAATGAATATCATGAGGCTGCTACATGTGTATTGACACATAATTCATGGCATAATATATCGTAGGCCAAGAATGATTCAAGTAGAGCAAGCTACCTATCAGTTGTTGATAAATAGTGCAGTCCATGGGAGGTGTGCTTTTTCCTTCTTCAAGGATGATCCCTGGAAGGAAAGGGAATGGAGAAGCCTTAAATTCATACATGTTAAACTTAAATAACAGGTATTATATGTATTTTTATTGATTTACCATTATCCCATCAATATTTTTCTCAATTTCGAGCCCCAGAAATTGTTTCAAGAGCACTAAATCGCTCATTTCAAATGCATTATGGAGAGCAGTTTTGATGACTGGAATAGAAGAAAATGTGCTACCTGTAATTAGTAAGCCATAAAAATATTAAAAAATAATAATCAAATAAACATCATATTTCTGTATATACACATTCAGATCTTATTTACACCTTTGGAAGTTTTGCGAGAGAAGGAAGGCATCCATCTTGGAATACCACTCTCTTGGGGCCTGTTTTAACTCGTATAGTGGCTTCTTTAGTTTGAAAACCAAAGATGGATCAGAAATTTATCCCTCAGGATGATTCATGTATATCTCCTCATGAATATATCCATGCAAAAAGGCAGAATTAACATCCATATGATGCACTTCCCAGTGCTTAGATGCAGAAATTGCCAAAACTAGGCAGATGGAGTCCATTTTTGCAACTGGTGCAAAAGTCTCATGGTAGTCCACACCTTGGACCTCAAAGAAACCTTTTGCTACCAGCCTTGCCTTATATTTTCAGTTTCTTTTATCAGAATCAAGATTAGTCTGAAAAACCCACTTGCATTGAACCAATTTCCTCCCCGGAGGAAGAGAAACTAGCTCCCAAGTATTGTTTTTTTGAAGAGAATTCATCTCTTCGTCCATGGAAGATTTCCATGTTGGATCCTTCCGAGCATGGTAGTAATAATTAGGATCTGAAATTATCATTAAATAACAATATTCAGACAACAAATAATCAGGACAAGAGAGTGCAATACATGCTCTTTGGAAATTAGACCGGGTTCTCCTTGGATCATCCGGATTTCCAATGTTATCACCCACGGAGGAGAGTGTCTGTCGGGCCCAAGTTGGGAGATGATTTTTTACTTCAGTTTCTGATTTAGAATATTATTTTTTCTGTTCACTAATATCATAAATCATAGGATCCAAATAAGGGTCATCAACCCCAATTCCATCATCCAAATATTCAGTAGAATAGGAAGGAAATTCAGCATTTTTCTCAATCACTAGTTCTACCTCCTAAAGAGGCTCATCGAACATTACACTCCTTTCAATGATGATATGTTTTGTTTTGATATCCATCAGCTTGAAACCTTTAGATTCATCAATATATCCAATAAACAGACATTCGATGCTTTGCAGTTGCAAAGCCCTCCTTTTATCAAGCAAATTCGGGCCCATGCAGTGGACCCAAACACTCTGAGATTCGACACATCCGGCTTGTGTCTAAAATATGCTTTGAAAGGGGTATTCACTTTCACATATGAGTGTGGCACTCTTTTCTAAATATATTTTTCAGAATTCATGGATTCAGCCCACAAATTTGTAGCCAACTTCTTTGATTCCAACATACAAGTGGTCATCTCCTTAAGAGACCGATTCTTCCTCTTTGCTACATCGTTCTGCTGGGGAGTGTAGGGGACTGAATGTTGGATATGAATACCAATTTGGGAACATATATTCAGTAACTAATTACTGATATATTCCTCACCATTATTATATCTCAAAATTTTGATCTTTTTTCCAGATGCATTCTCAATCAAAGCCTTCAATTCAATGATTTTTTCCAAGACTTCCGGCTTATTTTTGATAAAAAAGATTCATGTGTATCTGGAAAAGTCATCAATGAAAGTGAGAACATACCTTGATCCATTCATGGATGTGGTAGGAATGGGTCCACTGATATCAGAATGTATCATCCCCAAGATGCATGATGCTGGACTTACCTTCCACCGATCAAACTTATGCTCAGGGTGCTTTCTAACAACACAACCCTTGCGAATTCCGGTGGTAGCTTTCATGACCGGGAGGCCTTCAACCATGGAATTATTCTATAATTTTTTCAAGTACTTAAATTTTAGGTGTCCAAACCTCTCATGCCATAGTCTACTAACCTCATTTCCATGAGTCAGCAATGCGGCGGGCTTTTCATCCGCCACAAAATGGGAGAACTCGTAGGCTTTTGCATGATGGTTTGCAAGGCCTTTTTCTACAAGTTTTCCAAATGCAGGTTCTGTGATATCTACATCATTTGGGATAAAGGAGACTCTCTTGGGAACTCTTGTATGTGTCATTTGATAAACACTTAGGAGGTTTGATGCAATATATGGTACATACAGAACATTGGAAAAATAACCATGCTCAAGATTTACAGTACCTTGTCCTTCGGATATGATAGTGGAGTCATATCCAATGTTGATGGGAATGGATTTTCTAGTCTCCAAATATGAGAAAGAGTCTCTTTCATACATCATGTGATTCAAAGCTCCTGAATCTATCAAAATATATTTGGACTTCAAAGTGATTGCCATGAGAGCATGACCTCTTTCATGCTGTGGTTCCTGATCTTGCTGATCTCTCCTCTGAAATATTTCTGGAAGATTGATGTGATTTTTCTCAAGAAGAGAAGTAGCTTCATCAAGTTTCTTTTTCATGCGGGCATGTTCAGGACGAAAGCCCTTCCTGCAGTATGAACAGTTGACTTTTTCCTTTCCATGATGCCCTTTGCTTTTGTTCTTCTTCGAGCCAGAAGGCTCTTCATGCTATTGGTTTTCAACTTTAGGCTTAGGAGCTTCAAATTTGGTTTTTGGGTTCTTTTGTTGATTTCCTTTACCCTTCAGATCTTTGGGCCTTGAAGCATAGAGGGCTTGATCACGGGAGGATCTGATGATCCCCATATGGACAAGCTTATCATGTTCACTTGTTAGGGACTCAATGAAGGCATTGAGTGAAGGAATCTTCCATTCAGGGGTTGTGAGCATCCCTGCATGGAATGTAGAGGAAAACACCGAATAATGAGATCCAAGTTTGGGAAGAATGGCAAGGATTAGCTGATCATCCTCCTTCTCCACCTTACACTGCTTCAACAGTAAGAGAATGTGCTTGAACTTTGTGAAAAAATCATTTAAGGTCTTGAAATTGGAAGGTTGGAGAGAAATCAACTCATTTTCAAGCTGGTTCAAGCTGGTAAACTCTCAAATCATCCTATTTTCCATACAGGGTTTCAAATTTGTCCCAAATTTCCTTTGGATTCTTCAATCCTGAGAGGCGAAAAAGAAGATCCTTGGAAATAGAGAGGCACAAGAAACCGAATGCTTCATCTTTCTTGTTTAAGAATCTAGATTTATCTATCACATGAGTAGGCTCTTATTCAGTGTCCATAGTGACCCAGTAGATTCCTCTGGCACTTAGCTAGATCTCCATGTCTCCTTTCCATGAATGGAAATTGAACGGAGTCAAGAGTTCGACAAAAGAAGCCATCTCAAGCTACTGTAGCGAATGCTTTTCACATGTTAGAACTTGAAAATCACAACAAAAGGGGCACTGTAAGGTCGAACAGCCTACACATTTTAAGCTTTCATCACACCCAACATAATTGATCAAGCAAGCTTGATCAACAATTCCTTAACTTGGGGTATTAAGTGGTAAGCCTTGGCTTCTGGTGAAGTGCTGGAATTTTGAGCTTTTGCTCAATTTTTCATGCAAGATCTGTCAAAAACCATGTTTTTGAGAGATCTGAGCTTCGTCCCACCATGAGCTCTGATACCATATTAATTTGTCACATTAATCTAGGGACTAAAACACAGTCTCATAAGATATTTCAGACAATTAAGCATGAAAATGGCATAATGGTGCTGCAATTGGAGTAGAAGCTTTGTATAATCAATAAGAATGAGTAATACAATACAATGATCATGCAAGGTGCATGAATTCCAAGACAATTGAAATTCCCAAGGAGGTCATTCGAATTGAATGAATGGGTGTAGATTAACTGAATGTAAGCCACAGTAAACACACCTAGTTAACCCACTGATCAAGTCCAGATTGACTCAATTGAGTCCTAACTGAAGTCGGATTACAATGGGTGACTGAGTCTAACTGAAAATATCTTAGACACATGTCACTGCATGCCAACCAACAAGTGGTAGCGCATAATTAACTTTAATATGCCATACAAACATGGAATATCAGCATTTATGTCATACATATGATTAGTTCAGGGGGTCTCACTAAGGGGTATTGCATCTGCCATCTATAATATTCTCTCCAAGGAAGTTTTTAGATGATTATTGATTGAATGATAATACTTCCATTGTAGTATAAAATAATTCAATTGTTCAACGACTATAGAAGTATTAATATTGACTGAAACTTTATATCTATTGGAATTTGGTTTGACCAAGACTATTTGTCCATTAGAGCCTCAACTGACCCACTGGATAGATTATGGAGAATAGAAGTGAAATATTTATCAACTAGCAACAACTAATATCTTAATTATGAAGATGGTCTTTATTGAAAACATCCCTCTTTGGTCAATGTCTTCATTTAGTGGTTGAATGTATGCATCGGTTGAAATAATGAATTCTTTGCACCGAGAGGCGCCCTATAGCCCAGTATGAGAGAGATCTTGTAACATTTGTCACGAGGGAGATATTGTAATGTTTGTCCATATTATGTCGACCAAAAATAATAATTCTGAGTATGGGAGATATGTTGTAACATTTGTTACTAACCAAATAATTAAAAATAAAAACTTTAACTATCCCACAAAATAAATGTCGGCCACAAAAAAAACCTAATATCGGGGAGATGTTGTAATGTTCCTACCAAACAAAATAATAAGAAATAAATAATTGAATTATCCTAAAAAAATGTTGGCCTTGCACATGGTTTTAAAACCATGTATGGGGGAGATGTTGTAATGTTTGTTCTTAACAAAATAAAAAACAATAAAAAAATATTTTATGTCAGTTATAAATAATATTAAATATTAATAATAAAAATATTATATGCCCACCTTAAATAAAAAGACATGTCTTTTGGTTTGAATCAAATCAATGACTATATATAGGACACACCAAAGGTGATAGCTCCTTGAGTGAAATACTTAGAAGAGGTTTTCACCTCGAGAGATTTGATCCCTCTTGATGCTTGATAGATCCTAGGATTTGGATCTACACTGATCTACCAATGAATGCATGAACCATAATATGAGTCAGCATTTTAGAAGATGTATTTTGGTTGTTGGTTGGGCATATGCAATCGATCAGGTAACACATCATGGATGAGGTTCCTTTCCTGACCAGTTTTCTTTCTAGTGGATGATAGGTATGGTCTACATGTGTGAATTGTTATGCATTTCACATAAAATGTGTAGTTAACTATTGAGTATGTCAGCCTATATATCAAATAATCCATTTATCAATGAGAATAAGGATTCGATCAATGGACTAAAATACCAACTAACTTGATGGTATAATTAATGATTCATTCGACTATGAGAGTGTGAGTAAGGAGTATTTGATTGATAAAATCATGACGATGAATAATTATTTTATAACATTTGGTGTATCAATTTAATTTTATATCATGTAAACATATATTATTTTGTTTGATGGTCATCAGTATTATTGGTCAAACCTTAAAGTGGTTCAGATTAAAATTTTGATCGATCCCTTAAACTTGATCAATCTCTCATAATGATCAATCCTATATATTATATTGGGTTGAATTACCTTTGGTCAAAATCTTGGAAAGATAAAATAAATGTTATATGGGGTCAAAGGCATTGTAAAAAGTGGTCAATTTAAAAATGGTCAACTGCCCATTATGGTTGTTTCTTAAATTTGTTGATGCTTATGGTCGATATTGTATTGGGCGGTATAAAAATATGTCAGGTTGATGTCAATGGTTATTGTAAATTTAGTCAATGTCATTAATAAATAAGTCAAAGCACAAAATTATAAATTTTGGTCATGAATCATATTTGATGAAATTGGAATCATGTCTATGGATCATAATAGAGTTGATGAGTCATTAATATTGTTGTGGATCTAGCTTTGAAGTTGAACAAAATCGATGGGATGAAACACGAGTCTTTTCAAGATATGAAATCCCTTCCACTTATGTAACAAATTCGATCTCTAGATGACTCTTGTGATTTGATTCAAGTCAATTCAAGTTAGTCAAGTCCAAAATAGTTGGTCATGACCAAGATCATGCACATGTGCTGGAAACAAAATGACAACTGGGAGGAATTTTACATCCTCACAGTAGAAGAAGACATTGAAATCATTGATTCAAAAGATATCTTACACTTCATAGAAAATATCTTAAACATAAATTTATGATGCAAATAACACTTGAACCGATTGAGTCCCCCAGTGCAGAAGTGTGTAAAATTTCCTAGGTTGTGACCTCGGAAGCGAAGAGGAAGAGAGATGGTAGAGAAATTCAGAGATACAAAATAACCAATAATGAGTTGAGGGAAGTAATCCAGATGAGAATAGGTGAGGATTTAAACCAAAATAACTCCTTATGGTGAGGGTAGTTGATCTCCTTCATGAGAAGTTGAGATTACAACTGATTATTACCATATTGAAAACAGACAATGAAGAATGATAAGTCAACATTTCTCTTTCTTACTTATTCTCTTCAGGATGAGGAAGAGATTTGGGGCAGGGGAGATGTTAGAGGGACCCTTTTGGTCCTTAATAGTCATCATTATTATGTAATTCCCTTAACAAATGAGAAATTGGAGTAAGCGTAATTGCTTCAACCACATTCAGTATATATAAATACCTATGAAGAGGAGTAAAAACCTAATTGAACCTTTAATCCTATAATGTATTTTTTATGGTTTGCAAGTATGTGTTCTTGAATCTCTATTTTGATTTCTATTGAATCTAAGCGTTTAACATGATGTATGAATAGACTCAGGACACTATAGTTTAAGAACATGAATTTATTTTCATCACCAATATTAGGTATACATTATAAGGTGGCCTAAATGGATACTCGCGTAAGGATAGAGTCTCATTCAATGTAATCCATGGGGACATTGTTAATACATTCAGAGATATGAACACATAATTATATTTTAATATATTCATAGATGTTTCAAAAAAATTGAAATCCATATAGATAAATATATCATTTATTTATCACAACACATCTATTTTACTAAAGACTAACATGTTCAACACACATTATTCATTCATTAGATACACCATATGGAGGGATGATCCATTTCATAACATGGAGAGGGTCACATTAGAAAATGTCAGAATGGTTATGTAATGGTTTTAAAAAATAAAAAATATGTACGTATTGTTACACCATTTATCATGTTTCTAGCACAAAAATCACTCACTAGTTAAAACCAACTCACATAACTCATTCATTTATCATTTATTTACCATAGCACATCCACTCACAAGGGAGGAACTAGGAAGGGGAGTCACATAAACATGTGTTTGCATTAGTTGGTTTAATATATAAGTACAAAGCCACTTCTCAATTAATTTCAAATACCTAAGGATTAGAGCAACCCAAATAAAACTTGTTACATGCTAACTTTGATTAAAGTTATATATATGATGTATAAATAAGTTGTGGGCCTCAAGGTTGAACCATCTGTTCATTATCATGATCAATTAATATTATACTTCATAGTGTATCTATGCCGTATTTATCTCAAGGATATAATCTCACTTAATGTATTCTAATAGGAAGTAATTGTCATTAACCTTTAAACCTAGAACACAATCTAGATATACATATATTATAATGCATGAAACCAGATATAAGAGATGATTTAAATGTAATAAGGCAATGCATACCTTTGTATTATGATAATCAAATAGAAAAGAAATGATCACTTTCCTCTTAAGGTAAGAACCTCTCACTTGAGAAGAGTTCCAAATACACTAATAATCAACAAAACATTTCCTAGTCTCATATCTCTTTAAATAGATTTTCAATAGAAAATATATAACTACTTGTGGTCCCATAATTAATGAATACCAACTACATAATGGGACTTATTTAGTAAATACATCCTTTTTACATTCAATAACTACCCATTACTATATGATGGGAATTTATTTATGGAAGATGGACGCATACATTAATTAACTCAATCTTAGGTAGCCTAAAGTATGGAGGTTAGGGTAGGAACCTAACATGACCTCCCACTTCAAGAGAATCGTTGTACTCAAGGATAAAGGAGAGGGAATTGAATTAGTGTGATTTCCATATGGCATTTTGTGTCTACATATATTTCCACTGGGTCGATACTTTTAAGGTCATATGTTGGCATAATTGATGCTCTCTGGTATCAAATACTTCTTCTAGCTAAAGCTGAGTGGAGCCCTCTTCATCAGTTTTTGTCAAGTTTGTTTTCATCTTTCAATTTGATCTCATGAATTTCTTAATAAAAGTCACATGAAGGGCCATATGAACCTTGGAGTGGTATAAAAGAGTTGTCTTGTAGGCCACCTATCTAATGTGTTGGAAAGTCGTATAAGGTCCATATATAAAACTTCAGTGTTATTTTTTGGTGAAATCTATCTTTGAGTGATGTTTCTTTATAAGGTTGAAGGTGAAGAAACACCTAATCCCCTTCTACAAAAGAAATATTTGTGTGATGTTGTTTAACTTGTTATTTCATCCAATTTGTAGCCATAACTTAAGTGTCCTTAAGTGTGTAAAGAATAGATTCTCTAATGTAATGTATTTCGTCCACCACCTAAATATTGAGGTTACTTGTAAATAGAAAACCATACATAAAGGTTTTGGAAAAAAAGTTCATATGGTGTCTTTTTAGTATCTCCGTGATAAGTGGTATTACACCACCATTCTGCAAGAAGAATCCACTATTCGTATTAGTGAAAAATTTATAAAGAAAAGCACTACAAATAAGTTTATAAGAACTTATTGACCAATTCTATTTGACCATATGTTTGAAGATGATATACCATGCTTAGGTGTATCTAGCCACCCCAAAGTTTAAAAAACTCTTGCAAAACTTTGCTTTTAAATTTGGGGTCCCTATCAAAGAAATGGAAATGGGCATGCCATGTAACTTACAAGTATAACCCATGATGACTTGCGAAACTAAATATGGAAATGTTTGTCCATATATGTGTCGGGATTGGAGGTGGTTTCAATTCCCTTAGTGACTACTTCATCTCACCCTTCTTTCTTTGTAAATTTTCATAGGAAGCTACAAAAGTTTGGATGTTTTTCTTCATGCCTTTCCAAAATAAGAATCACTTATCTCTTTCATAAGTTTTATAAAATACCAAGTAACCTGATGTAAAAAATGAATGAAACTCCTCTAAGACCCTTTGTTTTAAGGATGAATTATTTACTAGAAAAGTGTGATCCTTATACCTCAATGTATATTGGTTCCATGTATACCCTTAAGGGTGATTTAAGTATCCATAAATTAAGGATGAGTTGAAATATAAGGTTATTTTCCATCCATTCTCAATGGGATTCCTCAATCCATCCTGGAATAGGTAAGGATAATGAAAAGAAGAATCTTTCCTTCTCAAATTGCCTTGAAAAGGAATCAATTGTTGGTCGGTTGGCTCAAGACACAAGGTTTGACACAAATGACCAACAAGATCCTACAAGAGCTGGCATTTTCAATTCTCTACAAGCAAATTAAGGTATCACTCGAGGTGTTCGTAGGAAATTATACAAAGACCCAAATAAGGGTTATGTAGGAACAAATGGATTCTCTCTACTTAACATGCTCACATTTCTTTACTCAGCTATGCATAAAGATAATTATTTCGCTAACCTTCATTCATTAAACTATTAAGTAATCATCATAAACCCAAACATAAACATACTGTGCAAAAACACATATGAGTCAAAATATTTATTATATTATTTGAAACACTTGATACACCTCATTGATTAGAGATTCATATCAACAACTTAATACTTCATAAACATACAGTAGCATAAACATTGTTGATTACAACCCAAAATCAAAATTGAACAACCCAACAAAGCCTACTATAGAAATATCTGAACAATCATCCCTATCAGCGCGACTAGCCAAAACCAAAACCATTTACAAAAAATGCCTTATATAGGTTGAGGTACAATACTACAAAATGGTTGTCGGTGTGTAGTTCTAAATAACTTGGCAAGAAGTGTAAATTCTTTCTTTTTGCACACAACTACTTCTAGTTGTCTAAATCAAAGTGTAGTTACTAATCCAAAAATTGGGCACCAAGAGGCCCCCAACACTATGTAGTGGCTTGTCTCGAGCCACTCTTTAATATTTGAAGATCACCCATTGAAGAGAAGGAAACCCTATGGTGATGTGTGTAGTGAAATAAGACACTTGCACCTCAAGGTTTCCTACTACCTCTATTAGACGTTCAAAAGCAGTGTTGAACTCAACGGTCTTCTCAAACATTCTATGGGAACTCAGACTCTCTAATATCAATAAAATTCTTATATTTTTCATGCACCTTAGTGAGAAACTTGGGGCAGTAAGAAACTTGCCAAAGATCACAAAACCATCAAATTCTATGTATACACATTGTCAAGTAGGGAATCAAACTAGAATAAGGTTCAAAACAAAAGAATACTCAACCTCAAAACTTTGGAGATGATTGACACTGACCTTTGTGGACCTACAAGGACCAAAATTTTGTAAGGAGAGTCTTACTTTATGTTGTTCATTGATGAATTTACTAGAATTACTTGGTATTTTTTCTCAAAGAAAAATCATAAGCATTTAATAAGTTCAAATCTTTTAAAACCCTTGTTGAAAAATGAAATAGAGGCAAAAATCAAACGTATAGTCCCAAAAATCAAATGTTAGGTTCCTACCCTAACTTCCATACTTTAGGATACCCAAGATTGAGTTAATTACTGTATGCATCCATATTCCGTAAATAAATGCCCATCATATAGTAATGGGTAGTTATTTAATGTAAAAAGGATGTATCTACAAAATAAGTCCCATTATGTAGTTGGTATTCTTTAAATATGGGACCACCTAAATAATGGGACTTATTTAGTAAATACATCCTACTGCCTCTATTAGACATTCAAAAGAAGTGTTGAACTCGACAGTCTTCTCAAACATTCTATGGGAACTCAGACTCTCTAATATTAGTAAAATTCTTAGACTTTTCATGCACCTCAGTGACTTTTTTATACTGTGCTCTATATTTCTCCTAGAAAGGCATTATCTATGCACTAATTTTCTATTGCTCGACACAATAGGTGGCTATCTACTTCATGATCAGGGCAAATATTTATTTCATTGCTTCCATGCTCTAATACATATGTAGATTGATTTGAACTTATTTTTCACCTTCATCTGGTCTTCTAGCATTTTGATATGGCCATCCTTCTAAGTGACCTCTAGAAACTTCTACATGTAAGTCATCATAGATTGAATATGGTGTTAACCAACTTCGTCATGCCTTGTACTCGATCCTTAGCTCTTTGAAAGGTTTCTTCAGCTTGCACAATATGCTTCTACTGGAAATATGGAAATATAGGTTGGAATTAATGGAAAATAGATGAGAGACATTGCTTATCATGACATGTATGTCTATGTTGACAGAGCCATGGATAAGGTATAATGATGACAAAGAATATGGTTTGCATTGAAAGAAAATCAATGTGCATTAACATGAGAAGTGATGGTTACGAGGCACTCTATTATTACATGGCCTGTGATGATGATAATGATGATAATGACAAAAACACAATGTGCATTGACATGAGCAGTGATGGTTATGAGGCACTCAATTATTACATGGACTGTGATGATGATAATGTATTCAACTTCTATGAGAACAATCAACCCTGCCATGGGTTTGAAAAAGTACTTGAGCTCTACAAGGAGATTGTTCCACATTTAAATATGATTGGCCCAACTTATTTTTCTCCAGACGTTGAAGATTCAATGGGAATTGTGGAAGCTAGTGGTGGCCAGTTTCATGTTCTTATTATTATTGCATATGGATAGGTAACCAGGCGTAGTGATATACCTGATAAGAAATCAAGCCCAGAAGAGCAAGAAGACAGTCAATGCTATAGCTACTGCAAGTCATTATCCACTTTCAATAGTACTGGTTGGAATTGGTGATGGACCCTGGGATACAATGCATAAATTTGATGATAAAATCCCTCATCGTGAATTTGACAATTTTTAGTTTGTGAACTTTACAAACACAATGTCGAAAAATATTCCACAATCTGTGAAAGAAGCAATGTTTGTAGTTTATGCACTTATGGATATCCCAAATCATTATAAAGCAACAATGGAATTCAATATTTTGGGTCAAAGTGTAGGAAGTGTTCCAAAGCGATTGATTTATCTATTGGGATTTATCTGACATTCACAGTGTAATTACATCTATATGTGTTTATAAGGGATGAAATCACTATGGTTATTCGACGCGTAGTGCAAAGGTATGGCGGGGTGTTAGGTGCTTGGAATTCACATGAAGATCACCATCCTAGAGCCTGGGACGACCTGTCAGGCCCCCTACCTTTTGGAAGAAACCAAAAAAACCATTGATTAATACCTTATATAACTGTTGGCACGACAGTCATAGGAGTTATCGCGGGCTTAAGAGTTGTTCATTAGTTTGGTTGGCGGAACCAGAAAGGGTTGATGAGGTTTCTATTCTCATCGGATTTTTTGGCATAATTCCAATTTGGAGGATAGCCAAGCCCATTGATATTTGAATAAACATTCATATGTCTAGACCAAAAAAATTTCTGAATATTTAATGGAATAATAAACTGAAGGTTCATAAATTTTTAGTAAAAACTTGCACAACGTTCATACCACTGTAAATGTCAAGAGTTCTGATAATGACAAGGTTAAGACAAAGGATGATCACATAGAGTAATAGTAGAGGCTATTAAAATACATCCATAATTGTTGAACAAATTGAATATTTCCATCGCCAGATGTCTGGAAAATGGATTAATAATTGTGTTATTAAAAATAAAGGGTGATTAGTCTATAAATGAAGAGGTCTGTTGTTTATAAAAAGGTGTGAAATTACATGAACAGACATGTTGTTTGATAAAGAGTTTTGTTGAAGACATTTATAAGTATGTTGATATGTTAAGGTGAAAGTGTGACTGTAGAAGGAATATTGAAGATAAAAAACAAATGGAGACAGAACAATAGCCATGATATTCAATGGATAATACAAAAGATTTCCATAGGACTGAATATCCTATTTTTAGATTTGTGAATAGAGGGTTGCAGGGAGGTTCTAGGGAAAGTTGGATCATGTAGGGGAGTAGGTGCTCCTTGTTAGTTGTAGCTGACTAAAAAGGGGATTGTAGCCTCCTACCAGTTGGAGCTGGTGAATAGGGGTGTGGGTGCATCCTGATCAGTGGAAGATGGTCTAGAAAAGAAGAAAATGTTTTCTCTCTATTGTAAATTATAAAACAAATTTTGCAGTTAATAGGAAAGTGTTTTTGGTTTTCACAATTGGGTTCCATGATAAATCAATGTGTTCAATTTTTTTTTTATATCTACAAACCATAATTAAATAATTACAACAAATTTGATTTAAAAATTGTGTCACTGATTTACCCCCCCTCTTAGTGATAGGAGTTGATCCATCAATTGGTATCAAAGCAGGTTCCTTCACTAGAAATTTTAATCACTTGAAGAGAAATATACATCAGAATGGATCAATAGATGAAGATTTCATTAAGAGTCCCCCTATTTGATGGTGAAGACTATGCTTTCTATAGTATTAGAATGAAAAGCTATCTGATGTCCATTGGACTGGAAGTATGGAGATTAGTTGAAAAAGGATATGCTGTTCCAAAAATGTTCCAAAAGTCACTCCCACATAAGCAAAAGATAAGAAGAAATTTTGGGAACATGCAAAGGATTTATACACACTACAAGATGAACTGAGTAAGAAGGTCCTTTCTTAAGTACTAATATATGGAAAAAATAGCTCTGGGATAAATTGGAAACTATATATGCAGGAGATTCCAAAGTAAATAGGGCCATGCTTAAATCTTTCAAAGTACAATACTAAGGTCTAAAAATGAAGGATGAAGAAAACATGTCAGAGTACTTCGAAAGAGTTGATAGTGTTGTTAATGCAATCATAGGTTTGGGAGTAGAAGTGTCAGACAATGAGATAGTTGAAAATATATTGAGAACACTTCCTATGCTATATAATCCTAAAGTCTCCACTCTTGAAGAATGAGAGAATGTATATCAACTCACCATGGATGAATTGTATGGAATCCTCACAACCTATGCGTTAAGATCAGGTCATGAGAACCTTTGAAAAGGAGATGCCTCCTTCAAGGCACTCAAGAAAACAAAAAATCAGAATAGAAAAATTCAACCAAACCATCATGAAGAATATAATGTAGAAGAAGCAAATTTTATTAAAAAAATTCAGAAAGGATTAGGGAAGTACAAAGGCAAGCTTCCTTTCAAATATTTTAACTATGGAAAAGTTGGGCACTTTGCAGCAAAGTGTACTTATCCCAAGGAAGAATCTAAAGATGAAGATGAAACAAATAAACAATACAATAAAAAGGGAAAAACCCACAATAATAAAAAGTATTACAAAGAAAAAAAAAATATACTCAAAAGAAGAGAACGGAAATTCATTTGAGTCTAGTGACAGTAATGGTGAAGTCCTTTTTCTAAGTATTGAAGAGTCTAATGAGATAGAAGAAATTGAGCATGAGAAAGAGTCAGAAGATGAAGCAAAGGTCAATATGGAAGAACTTCTCAGTGCCTTAGATGAATTAAGAAGATCGAAAAACAAATTTTTGAACTTAAAGAAACAAAAGGGTAAAGTTACATTTGGTGGAAGTGCTTTAGGTAACATTCTTGGGAAAGGCACTGTGAATTTGGGAAAAGACAAAGCTAAGACTCTGTTTCTTGTTGAAAATGTGAAACCTAGCCTATTAAGTGTCAGCCAAACCTGTGATCAAGGGCACATTTTCATCTTTTGTTCCCATGTTGGAGCAGGGTCCCGCAACTATAGAAGAAGTTGCAAGTTTAGCGGAGAGATAAGTTTTGGTGGAAAGAAGATAATACAGAGCTATGACGCCGTAGCACATTTCCAGCTGGAGAGTAGAGCTGGAAACCATGACTTTTAAGATAGAAAAGTCAAGAAAGGCAACGGTACCTGAGCGGCCGAGAAGAGAGAGCTCAACCACTGCATTGAAGGCAGCGGCGGAAGATAGGAGGGCTTAGCGACCCTCATAAAGGAGAAGGAGCAATGAGGCTGAAGCATTGAAGATGAAGGATAGAAAAGAGAAGCGGTGCATAGTACCCATGATCAGTGCCGGGAATCATGGAAGACTGCAGAGAGCTGTGGTGTGACGGAAAGCGGCTACCTCAAGTACAAATATGGCTGACCGTCACTAGTTAGGGTTTTGGGTTACTGTTGGGACAGGACCACAGTGTTGTAATGGGGAGACCTTCGGGCTGCCTATAAAGGGATATATTTTGTATTGTAAAAGGGTTGGTCAGTTAGTTGGTTCATTTAGTTGTTAGTATTTGTAGATTGTTAGACTGTTGTAAAATCCTATCTCTAGTTCTGTTATTAGCGGTAGCAATCTTACTGTAACCAGTGGCTGGCTTATAGAGAATGCATGTAACGATCCGCAGGGATCGACAGAGAGGGAAGAGTATATTGTAGGAGAGAAATATAGAGAGAGAAGAGATCTAAGAGAGAAGATATTGAGCTGCATATGCGGTGCAGCAGAACTGTGTTTTACCTTCCCCTAAGCTATAATAAAAACACAGTTCTGTGGACGTAACTTCCATTCTGGAGGTGAACCATGTTAAAATCAAGTGTTATGTGATTGGTTTATTTGTCATGTTTACTTATGAAATTCTCAGTCATTTCATGGACTTTGTTTACAGTTTAATGAATGAATTTGTTAATCAGTTCACAGCAATATAGAAGGATAAACATAAGTTAAAGTCTTTGGCATGTTGTATATGGTTCATTTATGCTTTGCGTAAAACAGTCACCACTGCAGTATCGAATAGCTTTGTATGTTAAGTATTGCACGTCGACACGAGCAACGCTAAGTGTGCTAAACCACAGAGGTAGGATATCACAGAGAGGTGATACCGCACCGACAGAGGAGCTGTGGTGCGCGATACCACTGGTTGAGGACTTAGCGTTGGGCAGGAGCTGCGTGTCGCACAGTGCGCGGTGATGCGGTAAGGTTGGAGATATCGCGAGTCAGGGAAAGTGCACGCCACAAAAAAAGGACTGTGCAACGGTGTAAAGGAATATCTCGCGGCTAGAAGAGTTGCGAGATGAGGAGATCGCACGACGCGAGCAGGAGATCGCGCGACGCACAGAGAAAGAGACCTCACAGCTAGGGGAACTGCGAGCCACTAGTAGGATCGCTACAGAACCTGGTCCAAGACACTTGAGTCCTTGGCCAACCCATTAGAGTCACTTTGAGTGAGACTTCAGGCTACTTTACGGTCTGTTGCCGAAAGGGCCAGTGATCTAGGGGTGTTGTTGGTTGATTATAGTAAACCCGGGTCTGCCCATAGAAGCCAACAAATGGTTCCGTTGTCGGTTTTGAACAACTGAGCGCTAATGTTCTGTTGGCATCCCACTAGAGAAGAGTTTCACCCATGGCTGGATTCAAACTTAAGGGAGTTTTCCAAGAAAGAAAATCGGAGCCCTAAACTGAGCACAGAAGATTGGTTACAAAAGCATATAGCTTCAGATATACACGCGATATTTTTTGCAACCTATGGAAACGAGCTTTACGACTGGTTATCAAATTTGACAGATAGGAACATATTCAAGAAGAAAAGAAACATTGTCTGGACACCGGAGTTGATTCAGACCGTGTAGAGACTCGACAATCCCATTACGAGAGCAATGGACTTCTGGCTTGCGAGTGTGCTAAGAGGCTTCGTCACAGAATTTGCAGTTGACCAGAGAAAAAGCTTCAGCGAGGCTGAGCGGTACTTCTTCAAAGGATATCGTGGTAAGTACCTAAAATCTCTAAACTTGTCCATTAAGATGCTGCTACATGAAAAAGGAGTAATGGACATGATTTCAGATGAATAAGTAAAGATAGTAATGTCACAAGGGTTTGAAAGTGATTTTGATGACATTGGACGAACACCTAGTGGCAAGAAATATAAAGTAGCTTTCGGCTCTCCTGTATTTGGAGATAGTTCAGACAATATTAGGCAACCGAGTCCTAGTACCACAGAAGAACTAGAGGGGGGTATCCCTTACCAGGCCTATACCCCACAGAAACAGATTGGGACTTAGAGTAATCCTGTAGGTACTCCATCCAGTAGCTCACAGACAGTACCTACTACTACTACGTCACCTTCACCTACACCGCCGAGTGGTAGTAATCAAGTCAATCAGAACCTTCCACAGAGAAATAGAATGGGAGATGATATGAAGCTACCTACCTTTAAGGGTACAGGAGCAGAGGACCCGGAACAACATTGGTTTCTATTTGAAGCCATGTGGACCATTAAAACAATCAACGATGATAACCTTAAACTTGTATAGTTGGTCACCACACTCAGAGATCGAGCTTTAACATGGTACATAAAGTATACCACAGTACCCAAGACACTTGCCCAGGTCAAGAACACCATGATTAAAGAGTTCAAGAAACCTAAGTCTGAATCTCAGTGCATTACAGAGCTCAAGGATATTAAGCAGCTACCATCAGAATCAGTATGGGACTTTGACCAGAAATTCAAATCTCTTATAGAACAAGTAAGATTTGATTTTGCGTCGGAGCAGCATAAGGAATGGTTTATTGCAGCACTGCTCCCTCACATCAGATTGCCACTAATGTAGCATAAAATCTAGATGCAGGATGACGCGTTGGAGATGGCGATGAAGCTAGAAGCTTCACCTTTAGCAGAAACCAGTGCAGGCATGACAACTCTACAGAACCAGTTGGCCAACCTCACGTTACAGATACATGAACTTAAGAAAGGAAAAGAGGTTATGCAAGACATATGGTGCTTACGATGTAGAGCACAGGGTCATACCAAAGACAAATATCCAGTATTTGCAGAATATTTAGCGTCAGGGGCTCCTAACCCCTTACCACGAACGCAAGGTCCATGGTGTGAAATATGAAAAACACAAGGACATCCGCCTCAGCAATGCCCTTTGCTTTAGAAGTATGTACAGATACCTAAGAACCTATACTGTGTCTTCTGCAGCTCTGTCGGACATGATGAACATAATTGCTGAGCCTATGATCTCATGTTAGATAGAAAACATGACGTGTACAGATTCCAAGCAGAAACACAGGGTCTAGCAGTAGGACCACAGCCTGATCCGACTTATGGTGGCCGTGGAGGAGGATTCAGAGGACGAGGCCGTGGAGGAGGCTTTGCACGAAGAGAAGGCTTCTTCAGAGGAGAGGGTTTTGGCCGTGGTTGCGGACCAATCACTTGTTATAACTGTGGAATTTTAGGACACTATGCTAGGGACTGCCAGAGCCCCACTACTACTTGTAACTACTGCAAATCTTATGATCATACCATAGAGGAGTGTCCTACCTTGATAGCTAAGATCAAAGACCCAAAGCTAGCAGTACACCAGAACATCCAGCTTATTGCTGCTGAGCAGGCAGAAGCAGACCCAAGAGTCAATATTGTGACTCGTAGCAGTGTTTCTACTAGTAGAACATCGCAGGAGACCGGAAAGAACACAAGTCAGGAGTGGGTGCGCAGAGCTCCTAGTAAAGCAACATCACTCGACCTACAGAAGAATAAAGAGACATTTCATGAAGCCAAGGCTTCCTTTGATGAACCTACGCAATCAGGATTGCAGGTACCACCGTCTAGGGGCATACCGCAGCAAGCAGCTTGTGGCGATAGCCCAGAACAGATACCACAGGCTACCACATCGGGAAGATGCGACGAGGATGAATCAACAGGAAGTGTACAATCCTTCCTTCGCAGTTGATTGAAACTCATGAGAAATGAAAAAGCTATCGATGAGCTACAACACATCATAGATCAGTGTCAGCAACCTTCTCTCTCGGGTAGTGTACACCATGCCGTTCATAATATTACAGGACATACCACAACTGGAAGAGAGATGAATCTCATAGCACAGATTGGAGAGTTTGAAATGGACGAAGTCGTCTTAGATCTGGGATCAGAGTTGAATGTTCTAACTAAGTAGACATGGGAACAGATGGGTAGCCCTCAGTTAGTCAGATTGCCTATCCACCTGAGATTAGCTAATCGGCAACGAGTATCACCCTTGGGTCGACTACCATAGGTGCCAGTTGACATTGACAGAGTTCACAGTTTTGCGGACTTCGAGGTTATAGAAATCATTGGCGACAGTCGACCGTATCCATCATTATTAAGTATTGATTGGGCGATCGGTAGCAAGGCTGTCATTGACCTAAAGAGAAGACAAATGACCTTTGAGGATGCGCAGATTTGGGTCATCGCGCCGTTGGATCCTCACCAAGGTCCTAGATACATTGAACCGATCCGAGCAGAGGAGGAGGCACATAACATGGATAGTCTCTACCAGATGACTGCGAACCAGAGCGACTACATCAATCCAACCGCAGAAGGGAACATTAGTTGGCGATGCGACAGCTCATGTGCATCGGATTTCGATATTGGTCTCGAGAACTGGCAGAACAGACTTTACGAAGTCTCAGTGCGCAGATGTGCATTTATGAGTACGTCACTACGATGGATTGGCGCAGAGATCACTGAGATTCCATCATATCATGGTATGATAGATATTCAGGACTTCCTTGAGCAGTTTGAGCAATAGATTCCTTACGAGCAGAGGAACATAGCTATGGACCTTGCAGTACGAGCCACACCTACAAGATGGTGGTATGCGCATAAAGAGAATATCGCATCATGGGATGATATTAAAAGACTGATGGCGATTAGATTTTCTGTCAACAAAGAGTATGTCCAGCAGAAGTACACAGGCGAAACTGATCCCAGGGCACACATTTAGACATGTGAACAGAACTGGTCGGACATTCCCGAGGATGAATGGGTTCACATATTCATTCACACATTGGACACAGTTCCAAGGAACTGGTACACAAAGACCGAGTTGCGCAAGGGGACGACCACATGGTCACTTATGACAGACAGTTTCCTACTCACCTTCGCGTTTGAATCAAAACATCCAAGTGTTGCTCAGGCCCTAGAAATAATCAAGATCAAGATATTTGAGGACTGTACCATCTCAGTGCAGGCTCAACCTGAGTGGGCCATCCAGTTGCAAGACGTGCTTGAGTGCTATAATTTTGCAGCAAAGCTAGACAATGAAGATAAGGATGAGGATCCTCACAACAACAACATCTCGGAGTCAGAAGGGACTCGCGATGTTGGGGGACCACAGTTAGAGATTCCAGCAATCACCGAACCCATCAAGATTAAAAAGATCAATATTGGCACAAACGCAGAACCTAAGTTTGCCTCTATTGGAGACTATTGGAACGATGAAACAGTCGGACAGATTGCAGATTTGTTACATGACTATCAAGACCTATTTCCCACCAAGTTCACAGAGATGAAGGGAATAGTTGGAGACATGGGAGTTATGAGGATACCATTGAAGGAGGATGCTATACCAGTTAAGCAGCGCCCATATAGATTGAATCCACGCTACAAAGAAAAATTAAAGGACGAAATCTATAATATGCTAGCAGCAGGCATCATTGAGCCAGTAGAAGAAAGTGAATGGGTTAGCCCCATGGTCGTACAAGAAAAGAAAACAAAAGGAGACATCAGGATCTGTGTCGATCTGTGCAAGCTCAACGATGCATTGCTTCACGATCCATCTCCGACACCGTTCACTGATGAGGTATTAGACAACGTGGGAGGACAGGAGGTCTACTCCTTCACTGATGGATTTTCAGGCTACCATCAGATCAGAATACATCCAGAAGATCGATCCAAGACCACCTTTGCAACAGAATGGGGCTCGTTCCAGTATACGGTAATGCCCTTTGGTCTTAAGAATGCACCAGCTATATTTTCTAGAGTAGTCGTTGCTGTATTTAAAGAATACATTCATAAATTCTTAGAAGTATATTTTGATGATTAGACTATATTTGGACTAATCGACAAGCATATAGGAGACTTAAGATTGATGTTAGAGAAATGTAGGCAGTACCAGATTTCTCTAAACTTGAAGAAATGTATATTTTGTGCACCATTTGGTATTTTGTTGGGTCACATTGTTTGCAGACAAGGATTGATGGTAGATCCCGCGAAGATTTCCATCATTGTAAACCTTCCAGCACCCAACTCAGTCAAGCAACTGAGGACAGTACTTGGTCATATGGGGTACTACATAAAGTTCATCAAGGGCTATGCAAAGATTACAGCACCAATGGAGAAATTGCTAAAGAAAGATGTAAAATTCCTATGGAATGAGGAATGTTAGCAGAGTCTAGACACACTTAAATAAAAGATGGTTACAGCACCCATCTTAGTATTTCCAGACTGGACTAATCCATTTCATGTACATGTGGATGCGTCTGGCATCACATTAGGGGTTGTTTTAACACAACCAGGAGAAGGGGACATTGACCATCCTATCGCATACTCCAGCAGAAAGCTCTCGACAGCAGAAAAGAACTACACCACAACTGAAAGAGAAGGCCTAGATATGGTGTACGCACTCTAGAAGTTCAGGAACTACCTGTTGGGTGCCTCGTTTAAGATGTTCACTGACCATTCCGCCTTGAATTATCTGGTCAATAAGCCAGTGTTAGGGGGGAGAATCTGCAGATGGTTACTCCTCTTTCAGGAGTATGATTTTGAAATCATCATGAAACTAGGAAAACTGAATACCAGACCTGATCATCTATCGCGGATAGACTCAGGAGAAGAGCCAAGTAACCTAGACGACAATCTGCCAGATGCGCCACTGTTTTCCATCCAGATCGTAGATGAGTACTATGCCGATATTATTCAATTTCTCACTACAGGAGTAGCACCTGATGAGTTTACTAAGCAGCAAAAGAAGCAATTGGTTGTTAAAGCAGCAGACTTCACCCTTATCGCAGGACACCTATACAAGTTAGTTCTGGATGAAGTTCTGCGCAGATGTGTGATGCCGCATGAAAAAGGAACTATTATCAGAGAGGCACATTCAGAAACCGCAGGAGGTCACTTCGCAGGAAATCCGACTGCGCAGAAAATCCTGGAGGCAGGATTATGGTGGCCTACGTTGCATAAGGACACCAAGGAATTTTGTAGATGTTGCGATATCTTCCAAAGGGTAGGAAAACCCTCGCGACGCGATGAAATGTCGCTGTGACCGCAGGTCACATTGCGCGCATTTGACAAATGGGCTATAGATTTTGTGGGTCCTATCAACCCACCAGGAAAGCGCACTGGTGCGAGATATATTATCACGGGAACAAAGTACCTCACTAGATGGGCAGAGGCCAAAGTAGTAAGAAATTGTGATGCTGCTACAACCGCACAGTTCCTTTTTGAAAACATCATCAGTAGATTTGGATGCCCAGTAATTTTGATGAGTGATCAAGGCACACATTTTTTGAACAGCACTATTGAGGCATTGACAGAAGAATTCCAGATTTAGCACCATAAGAGCACTCCCTACCACCCCTAGGATAATGGTATGGTGGAGGCCTTTAATAAGATTTTAGAAAATGATCTTACTAAGATCTGCAATAGCCAGAGGAATGATTGGGACCTCAGAATTAACACTGTATTATGGGCGTACAGGACTACATGCAAGAAACTTACGGGACACACACCTTTCAGCTTGGTGTATGGACAGGAGGCTGTTATTCCTATGGAGTATATTATTCCCAGTTTAAGAATCGCTCAGATTACCAGGATGACTGATACAGACACAGTGGAGGAAAGGCTAGCACAGCTGCTTGCCTTAGAAGAAGACAGATTCATCACCGGATTCCATCAGAAAGTGCAGAAGGCACGAGAAAAATCTTGGCATGACAGACACATTAAGAATAAGACTTTCTCGATCAGAGACCTAGTGCTCCTCTATGACAGCAAATTCATTAAGTTTCCAGGGAAGTTCAAGACACATTGGCTAGGGCCATATCAAATACAACAAGTCATAGAGGGAGGTGCCGTTCAGCTCAGCCAGCTGAATGGGGAGCTTCTGCCCACATGGATTAATGGCAGTAGGCTTCAGCCCTATAGTGATAGCCACCTCACCTCTCATCCCTCGCTTAGCCAGTTATGGTGGTGTAGATGTCCAGTGTAGTTGAAAAGAGGCATCGCATCGGGAACTAGTCTACACCGGAAGGTATTATTCTAAGTATGAGGAATCGCATCAGGATGATTCAAATTAAAAAAAAAAAAAAACATCGAGTAGTATTGGTTTACGCAGGTGATGCGGAGTCGCATCACGGCAGCACGATGTTTCCCCATGCCACGTACTCAGTTTTGCAACCGACAGAGGGCCAGTCAAGTTAGCATCTGACAGGTAGTTAATGAGGTAATGACCGGTATATCTTACCATAGATTTGGCAGGAGTATAATAAATTTTTCCAGATTTGGCAAATATCCGATGAGACCGGTGCCTGTGCACACACGTTCCGAGGGAAATTTGATTGGATTTCCTCATTTATTACGGATCGGATGATAGGTGTGGTGTTGTCCAGGAATTGATGACGACCGACGGGTTCAGTCTAGATGACCGTTGCGTCCGAGATTATCGTATTGGGCATAAATGCAGAAAGTATTCAATTGGGACGGTTACGTTTGCAGAAAAACCAAGAGCTGTAGAGTGCATTATTCAGAATTCCCTGTGAAGAGCTAAGTTTGTTACAGAGTGCTGTGATTTTCAGACGTTGCAGCCATTGCACGTCCGCCATTTTGTACTAAGAAGGCTCCATTCGAGGACGAACCTCTAGAAGACATGCCGAGACGCTTCGACCCTGGTGGCCGTAGGTCCGCCATGATGACGCCGCCCAGGGTTGTGAAATTAAGTACATCACAGGTCAGACAGTCACCAAAGATGAGGAGTCAAGCGCCGGAAGTAGAAGTTGTCACCAAAGTCTCTGCTAAGGAGAAGAAGAATGCCGATCTGACCACTGAAGATAAGAAAGCAGAGTGGAAGAATGATGAGAAGAAATATCTCGCTAGGCAAAAAGTAAAAATGAGAAAAAGAAAGCAACGGGAGAAGGTCGCCGACCTATCTGATCAACTAAGAAAAGCACAAAAGATTGCGGAGGCAACGCAACAAAAATCTGATGATCAGAGGCAGCATGTGTACCTGGAGCACCTCGAAGAGAAGAGAAGTGGAAGAGGACAACAAACCTAGCAGTCGGTAGAATTCCTGGAGGCAGGCAAAGGCTTGTTCTCGGAACGGAATTCATGGTTTGTATCTCTTTCATATACAAGGCTCCAGACTGAATGAAATGTTTGAGAAGGCGGGAAGATACAGGTTTTCCTTGTGATAAAATTTTCTAACCCAGATAAAGAAGAAAGGATATCTGTGGAAAACCTCTCAAACACTAGAAGGTTCTGAAAAGGTTTCAGGAGCGACGAGAGCGAGACCATCACATCGGGTAGGAAGGATAAGAGAGCCCAACGAACCAAGTACATAAACTATAAAGAGCATGTCGAAGTGATGCAGAAGGAAGTCACAGGACTTCGTGACAGGTTGCAGAGGGCTTCACAGGAAGCCAAGGTAAAGCTATAGCAAGAGAAGCCCGCTGGAAGTGGCTCAAGGGCGAGCCACAAGTAAGTGTTATGGGAATGTTGGAGCAGGGTCCCGCAGCTACAAAAGAAGCTGCTAGTTTAGCAGAGAGATAAGTTTTGGCGGAAAGAAGATAAGACAGAGCTACGACACTGTAGGACGTTTCCAGCTAGAGAGCAGAGCTAAAAAACATGAATTTTAAGATAGAAATTCAAGAAAGGAAACGATACCTGAGCAGCCGAGAAGAGAGAGCTCAACCACTGCATTGAAGGCAGCGGCGGAAGATAGGACGGCTCAGCGACCCTCATAAAGGAGAAGGAGCAACGAGGCTTAAGCATTGAAGACGAAGGACAGAAAAGAGAAGCGGTGCATAGTACCCATGATCAGTTCCAGGAAGCATGGAAGACTGCAGAGAGCTGTGGTGTGACGAAAAGCGGCTACCTCAAGTACAGATATGGCCGACTGCCACTAGTTAGGGTTTTTGGTTACTGTTGGGACAGGCCCACAGTGTTGTAATGGCGAGACCTTCAGGATGCCTATAAAGGGATATATTTTGTATTGTAAAAGGGTTGTTCAGTTAGTTGGTTCATTCAGTTGTTAGTATTTGTAGATTGTTAGACTGTTGTAAAATCCTAGCTCTGGTTCTATTATTAGCGGTAGCAATCTTACTGTAACCAGTAGCTGGCTTATAGAGAATTCATGTAACAATCCGCACGGATCGACAGAGAGGGAAGAGTATATTGTAGGAGAGAAATATAGAGAGAGAAGAGATCTAAGAGAGAAGATCTTGAGCTGCATATGCGGTGCAGTAGAACTGTGTTTTACCTTCCCTTGAGCTATAATAAAAACACAGTTCTGTGGATGTAACTTCCATTCTGGAGGTGAACCACGTTAAAATCAAGTGTTATGTGATTGGTTTATTTGTCATGTTTACTTATGCAATTCTCAGTCATTTCATGGACTTTGTTTACAGTTTAATGAATGAATGTGTTAATCAGTTCACAGCAATATAGAAGGATAAACATAAGTTAAAGTCTTTAGCATGTTGTATATGGTTCATTTATGCTTTGCGTAAAACAGTCACCACTGCAGTATCGAATAGCTTTGTATGTTAAGTCTTGCACGTCGACACGAGCAACGCTAAGTGCGCTAAACCATGGAGGTAGGATATCACAGAGAGGTGATACCGCACCGGCAGAGGAGCTGCGGTGCGCGATACCGCTGGTTGAGGACTTAGCGTTGGGCAGGAGCTACGTGTCGCACAGTGCACAGCGATGCGGTATGGTTGGAGATATCGTGAGTCAGGGAAAGTGCGCGTCGTAGAAAAAGGACTGCGTGACGGTGTAAAGGAATATCTAGTGGCTAGAAGAGCCGCGAGACGAGGAGATCACGCGACGCGAGTAGGATATCGCGCGATGTGAGCAGGAGATTGCGCGACGCGCAAAGAAAGAGACCTCGTAGCTAGGGGAACTTTGAGCCACTAGTAGGATCGCCACAGAACCTGGTCCAAGACACTTGAGTCCTTGGCCAACCCATTAGAGTCACTTCGGGTGAGACTTCAAGCCGCTTTACGGTCTGTTGCCGAAAGGGCCAGTGATCTAGGGGAGTTGTTGGTTGATTATAGTAAACCCGGGTCTGCCCATAGTAGCCAACATCCCAGAAATGTGAGATTAGGAGAAAGGACTTAGGAAAATTTGTTGGTGCTGCTCCTAGAACTCCTTAGAATGTATACATACTAAATACAAAATTGAATGGGGAATGTCATATAAATTTAGTGGATGAAAGTTGGAATAGGAGGTTGGGGCATATTAAATTTGACAATTTAGTGAAAGTCATCAATCTTGGGGCAGTAAGAAACTTTCCAAAGATCACAAAACCATCAAATTATATTTGTAGACATTGTCAACTAGGGAAGAAAACTAGAATAAGGTTCAAAACAAAAGAATACTCAACCTCAAAAACTTTAGAGATGATTAACATTGACCTCTGTGGACCTACAAGGACCAAAATTTTGTAAGGAGGGTCTTACTTTATGTTGTTCATTGATGATTTTACTAGAATTACTTGCTATTTTTTCTCATAGAAAAATCAGAAGCATTTAACAAGTTCAAAGCTTATAAAACTCTTGTTGAAAAATGAAACAAAGGAAAAAATCAAATGTATTAGATCAGAAAATGGTGGTGAGTTCACCTCAAAAGAATTTGAACTCTTCTGTGAAACCCATGGAATTAATACACTATTATCTACTTCCAGAACACCTCGGCAAAATGGGATTGCTGAGAGGAGGAATAGAATAGTCCAGGAGCTTGTAAGGACTATGCTGAATGAAGTAAGATTGTTTGATGGATATTGGAGGGAAGCTGTAAAAATAACAATACACATATTAAATAGAGGTAATCTCATGATTAATAGTATTGTTGTAATCTCACAGATCACATAAGGTTACCAATAATACATACTAAAACATATATATCTATAAATCAGAGACAAGAGACAAGAACATATAGGAAAACAGATTATATTAATGTAATGAGTTCATACAAGGCAGAGAACTGAACTAAGTTCTCATTTGGCTCAACAGCCTAATATATACAATTTACAAAACAGTTACAAAATAACTACCTGTCGGTTCGGTGAACCGACACGAATTTTAGTTAGCCGACTTAATCTTCTGGTTTAGTCGACCGACCGACTTAGTCGGCTGATCGACTAAGTTGGCTCATCGACTTAGTCAGCTGATCGACTAAGTTGGTCTTTGTTCAAGTTGACTTGTGTCGACTTGCTCCTTCTACATCTCCCCCACAAACAAAACGTTTCTTCGTCCCAAAGAAACAGGTAGGTACAAAAATTATGTCTCTGTCAGACTCTTCCCAAATGCTATTATGGGGGGCTATGCAGACGAATGGTTGGTCTTTTTTGGACGCAAATCTCGACAATGGCTGGAGCGGTGATGGCAAGGTGATGCTGAAAATATGTCCAACTCTGTAAAGCTTTCTGGATGTCGATCGTTAGTGTAGTTAAGTGTGACAGGACCGACATCTTTTCGGATAGTGGGACTTCTGCGATCTTCTCCATGTTGGGGCCCAAGATCTGGTTCTGTTCGTCAGCTGTGTCGATGAGTATTTTCATCTGCGGGAAGATGATGTCGACTTTCTCTAAGTTTGGAAGGGCTTGTTGGACCCACTGGTGTGCTTCTCATTCCAACTTTTGTAGCTTGGTTGTCTCCAGCACAATTTGTTGTTCTATCGTCTTCCTGAGTGTTGCCTCTGTCGTCTTCATGCCCTCCAAAGCCTGAATGCCTTGACGAGTCTGCCAGGTCTATTGATAGACTTTCCCATAGTGAGTAGGCCAGTCTCTTAATACTTCTTTGGTAACAATAGATTCCTCCATGTGGTCCCGCAGCACTTTGTGTGCCTCTGAGAAGGTAGTGTACTGTGCCAGTAGCAGTCAGGCAGTCTCTTCCTTCTGCTCTTCCTTAGTCTCTTGGAGACGTGCCAGGACGGTCGATACCATGGTCTCGAAGAGCTGATATGCTCTTTCTAATAGGTGATATGTGCCGACTTCAATAGGGCCTGGTATCACAGACTAAGCTAGAGCCCTACATTTGCCGAGAAACTCGACCTGTTCTGCATTTTTGTTCGAGAGCTCTTTAGTTTTTCGTGCAGTCCTTGTCTTTGCTTCCTTGGCCAATGTCTTGAGGAGTTGGCTGACTTCTGTGTCGGTCAACGAGCTTGCATCCTTTAAGTCGATCCGAAGTCTAGAAGGATGATGCTCTTTCTTCTTCTTTTGTTTTTTTGTTTCTTTTTCTTGGGTACCTGCAGCAGTTGAGGGGGTTTCGGTGGTTGGTGGGTTTGAAGTCGATGGTTTTTCTGGCTGGGTGGTTGGTATGGTTGCTTCTGGTTGAGAGGATGTAGTTGGTTGGGGTATATCTGGCTGGGAATCAGGGGGTGGTGGAGGTGGTGGGGATGATGATGGCGGGGATGGAGATGATGGAGGCAGTGGTTATGAAGTGGGGGAATGGTCGTGGGTGATGGGTTTGTCGGAAGTGGGATGTAAACTTACGTCGTAAAGTGGGTTTATTTAGAGGTTAGTGGTGGGGAAGTCGGTCTGGGGTTGGGGTTGAATGTGTTCGATGGTAGAATACACATGACCAATTATGTCGCCTTCTTGGTCGGATCGAGTGAAGGTCGATTGAATGTGTGCAATTACCTGTGGGTTTGTGCTGCTGCCGGAATAAAGAGGGGCCCTCGTGTGAATTTTCTGAGCCGACTGGAACAGTTCAGGAAGCGTCTCAAAGAAAGCTTTGAGTTCTTTTTCTTTGTCGACTTTTTCTTTTATGGACTCCGGTATCCTACTTTTGTATAAGTCGAGGGGATTGACCGACTGCTGTTCTGGTGCTTGCTCCTTGACTACTGGTGTTGGTGATGGAGGTGGAGGGGTCGACACAAGATTGACGATATCTTCTGGTGTTGTTGTTGTTTTGGGCTTCTTTGGTCGACCCTCAGGGGCTCCTGCTTCAAGAAACCGTTGAAATTGAGTTTCAACTGGGAGTTTGTTTGCAGCGGCATCCTTGACAATGTCGATGGCCACAAATATTAGCTCTTCCTCATCGTTAGATGACTCAACAATGATAAGCTTGCGCTTACCTTTGCCCTGCTGTACTTTTTGTGCTCTGATTTTCCTTCTGGTGGCAACTATCTCAGCAGCCAATTTCTTGATGATTCCTTTTGACAAAGCATATTCAGGGTTATCTTGCTCGACTCCATTCGTCGGTACCTGAGTTGGGGCGACGCTGGCTGGAGCTGGAGGGTTTGTGTGTTGTTGTGGTTGTGGTTCCGTCGGCTATTGTTCTGTCGGCTGTGGGTCAACTCTGGTTGGATTTTTTATGGTTATTTGTACCCGACCAGGGGGCTCGACTGGGGTGTCCTCCGACACAAATGTACTGATGTACAGGTTTAGCTCGTAGTATTCCTCTTTCTCCTGTTCGGTCAGTGGCTCCTTTACTGAAAAGTTGACCTGTTTGGATGCCACTGGCACTGGTATGTTGGTCTTCGCTTGTCGAGTCAACTCCCGGAATATTTGCTCGGCAGTCGGGTAGTAGTCAAGGGAAGCGGCCTTGAGGTCTTCGTCCTGCATATACCAAACTGCGGTATGGTCGAGCTCCAACTGTGTGTGAGACTTCACTGGTAGATTGCGTCGAATGTTCTGAGGCACCCGCCATCTGGTCGTGCGAAGCTTTAATTGTTGGAACCAATTTTCTAGAAAGATTTTTCCTTGTGCGAGATCATGCGGGGTTCCTTTCAGAGAGAAGGGTTTGAACCTGTTCATGTGGAACTTTGTTGGTTCCCAGAAGACTGTACTTCCCTCTGGACAGATGTGGTACATAACGATCCAAAGGATTAGGGAGGGGAACTTGATGATTCCTCCTGTCTCTTGGCAGCGCTCGCAGATAGTTTTGATCATGTCGGCGACATAATCTCCCCATCGGTAGATTCGACTGTCGGTGGAAATTGTGTCAATGACCTCTAGCATTTCCAATTTAAGGTCGCTACTTCGACCTGCTAAGGTCAGGGTGATGGCGATGATTTTGGCCACAATCTATGGCATTCGAGTGGCAATTTGCCTGATCATCAATCCTTTAGAATTTTTCCCGGACGGTGATCTTGTGAGTTCTTGGACCAATCCTTCCTTGATCCCGATTGGGACAGGGTTTCCTTGGTTCGACAGGCCAGTTAGCTTGGAGATGATATCTCCAGTAATGTCGACCGGTCGGTCGAAGTAGAACTGACCATTGTGGTAGCGACTGATGATAAACTTGACGGCAACTTATTTTGTCCCACCAAAGCTTGCCATCAGGGGTGCGTTGGGATAGTTGAAGATGGTGCTCCGTCGGACTTTTTCAGCCGCTTGGGTCATCTTCTTGTCAATGAAGGCCCACTCTTGGATCTCGGTCTAGAGTTTTTTCCATTGGCCCTCCTGTACTTTGGAATTTTTTATATGTTTTAGTTGGCGGATCAAGGGTGTATCCTCAGCCTAGAGCTCTTTCACCTTGGTCGCTGCTCTAGTCTGCTTGGGGGCCATTATGTCGTTTTGGTCGGGGTTACTATCGGTTTCTAGTGTTTTAGTCAACTAACTGTGCGAGTGCTCTGTATGTAAAGGGTGTGGTGAATGAACCTTTGATGGTCCCGTATTTATAGGCGATGGTGTGACTGCGTGTGGGAGTGGATGTATTAATGGCAGACTTGACGTTCCAACTGCAATATGCGAGTGTGGAGGAATGGTGAATTGCTTTCGGCGCTCGAAGAAAAAAATGCGCAATGGGACTCTCGAGTTCGTCGGCCAGTGTCGGTGTAGAGAATGGTTGACCCGACTGGTCGATGAAGATGGTCGGAGGTGATGATGTCAGTTATCGAAGTAGTGAGTTCCTGCCATGTTTTGTTGTGTCGGGTGTATTACTTTTTTTTTGTAATTTTTAGTCTTTTTATGGGTTTTGATTGATGGTTAAGGTCGTTATATATATATATATATATAAATACTTTTTTTTTTAGTTTTTGTAACATTTGAGTCGGGATCCATTAACGAGCTTTCGAAATACTAGGCCCTGCAATGTTTTTATTCGGACTAAACCATTGGGGTGTATCTCTTCGACAAGGTAAGGTCCCATCCATTCTGTGTGGAGTTTCTTGGGTTTTACTTTCACTCGACTATTATAGAGTAAGGCAAGGTCTCCGACCGACAGGTTTTTGTTTTTGATGTTGTGGTCGTGCCATGCTTTCTGTTGTTGCTTGTGAATTTCTTGGTGTTGTATAACCATGAGTCTGTGTTCTTCCAGCTTGGTAAGTTGAAATAGTCGGTCCTTTCTTGCATGTTCGACATCTAAATGTAATAGTTGTGCAATAATAGGTGTTTGCTGTCAGAAATGTAGGGGGACGACTGCTTCTTGCCCGTAGACTAGTTGAAAGGGGGTTTGATCGGTCGATCATTTATATGCTGTCCTATATGCCCAGAGGACCGCAGGTATTTTATCGTCCCATTTGTCTTTGTCGGTATTGCATATTTTGGTTAACCCTTTTGTCAATGTTTTGTTGAAAGATTCAATCGCGTCGTTCGACTGAGGGTGATATGTTGTACTCTGTCGATGGTCGATGTGAAATTGGTCGGTCAAATTTTTGATGGTTTTGTTGATAAAGTGTGATCCTTGGTCACTGATCAATGTGAGTGGGCATATGAATCTAGTGATGATTTTTTCGTAGATAAAATTAGCAGCTATCTCACTTGAACATTTGTCGACAGGTTCAGCTTCTGCCCATTTAGTGACATATTCTACTGCCGTGATAATATATCTTGCACCTGATCGTTTGGCTGGGATAGGAAATGGTCCTATGAAGTCTATAGCCCAGATTTCAAATATGAGACTAGGTTTTACAGATATCAAGGGAATCTCTGTGCTCGGCAGAGGTCGACCAAGTCGTTGACAGTGGTCACACCGACTAACAAAGTTTTTACAATCTCTGTGGATCGTCGGCCACCATAATCCTGACTGTTGGATTTTCTTTGCAGTTGTATCCGCTTGAAAATGTCCTCCTGCAGGTCCATAGTGTGCTTCATGCATGATTTGGTCTCGCTCATGATTGAGTGCACACCTCCTGATAATGTCTTCTAACCCCATTTTGTATATAAATCCATTGATGAGGCTGTAAGGTGCAGCCTTCATAGCTAAGATTTGTTTTTTCTTAGTGTTCAGACCTTCTGGTGCCTGACCTATCTCTAATAACTAAGCTATTTCTTCGAGTTCTTCTGGCACTGCTTCTATGCGAAATAGATGTGCGTCCGGTAAGTCGTCGTCAACTCCGGTCACTTCCTCTCCTGTGTCTATGCGGGATAGATGGTCGGGCCCGACATTTAGTTTCCCTGGTTGGACAATGACTTCAAACTCGAATTCTTGAAAGAGAAGTAGCCATCGACAAATTCTCCCATGATGAAGTGGTTTATTTACAATGTACTTTAAGGCTTGATGGTCGGTATAAAATATGAAGGGGTTGGCTAAAAGGTAATGGCGATACTTTTGAAGGGAAAAGACCATACCTAGGGCTTCCCTTTCGGTGGTCGAATAGTTCCTTTCAGCCTTATTTAATTTTTGACTACGGTAAACTATAGGGTAATCCATCCCATCATCCCCTGGTTGAGTCAGGATGGCTCCGATTGTGATGCCTGATGCATCAATATGCACGTGAAATTTAGTCGACCAATTTGGGAATTTGAGTATGGGAGCTTTGACCAATTTTATTTTCAATTTGTCGAAGGATATTTGGCATTCCTCTGTCCACTTAAACTATTGGTCTTCTTTTAGTAGTTCTTCTAGAGGGTAGGTCATGTTTGGATAGTGTCTTATGAACTTTCTATAATATCATGTATGTCCAAGTAACACCCTGACTTGTTTAGGGTTTATTGGTGGTTTGAGGACAAGGATAATTTTAATTTTTGCAAAGTCGACCTTGATACCATCTTTACAAACAATATGCCCTAAGCGTATGCCTATGGGAGTCATGAAGATACATTTCTTAATGTTCAGGGAGATTTGAATCTGTCGACATCTCTCCAGCATAAGTCGAAGCCATTTGTAGTGATCTTTTAAGGTGGAGTATATAGTCTAGTCATTGAAGTATACTTCCATGGTATTATATATGTATTCTTGGAAAGTCTTGACAACAATTCGGGAAAACACTGCAGGTGCATTCTTTAACCCAAAAGGCATAACTCTGTAAGCAAAGGAACCAAATTCACAGACAAATGTTGTCTTCTTTTGATCTTCTTTTGCTATGGGTACTTGGTTATATCCTGAGAATCCATCTGTGAACGAATAACATTCATGGCCTGCAACTTCATTCAAGATTTCATCAGCATAGGGGGTTGGGAATGGATCTGTTAATGTTACTTTGTTGAGCTCCCTAAAGTCGACACAAATTCTTAACCTTGTCGGGTCATGTTTCTTGGGCTGTACGACCATGGGACTTGCCCATTCAGACTGGTCAATGGGGTAAATGATCCCTGCTGCTAACATGTTGTTGATTTTCTTTTTAACTATTTCCTTGTACTTGTGAGCTAGTTTATAAGGTCATTTATTGACAGGTCGGACATAAGGTTTAGTATCAATTTTCATTTCTCCCATTTCCTGTACTAACCCTTTTAAGTCTTTATAGTCCCGTGCAAAGACATCTTGGAATTCTCTAAGTAAGTTCACTATTTCGGTGGTCTGTTGTTCGTTCCAGTACTCACCGATCTTGGCTATTTTTGGTCGGTCGTCATTTGAAATGTCAACCTCTTTAGTTTTCACCATGGCATCTAGCCACTCTGGTGCTTTAGCTTCGTTGATTGGCTGACTTCCTTCTTTGAACTGTGAGAATGTAGCAGGAAAGTCGGCTGCAGTCATTCTGTCAAGATCTGGTTTGTTGGTGGTCTCAACTTTCAGCACTGAATGGATAGGTTTTGTTGTTTCAAGATGGTCGGTTTTCCATCTAAATCTCTTGCCTTCTGTGTGTTCATTTTCTAAGTGTAAATGGGTCGCCTTTGGTTTGGATTATGTTTGTATATTGTTACAGTCCTTGATCTATCAGTGGTTCTCGGAGGGTTGTTTTTCGGTCGGTTGGAGAAATTGTTTGATTTGCTGTGCTGTCTCGGCCAATTTTTCATTTTGAGGTATGAACTAGAAGTATTTGATAAAATTTTCCTTGATTTCCTGCCAAAAGAAGGTTTCACCTCTAGCTTCCTCCATCTTATACCATTTGTTGGGTAAGTCGGCTAGGGTTGAAGGGAACAAATGGGGCCAGGCTCTCTCATCTTTGTAGCCAAGTCTTCTCCACTCCTTTTCACAAGTCTTAATGGGTTCTTTTGGGTTTTGACCTTGGGTAAAGATAGGGATTTGGGCTTGCTGGGTTAACTTTTTTCCACCAAATCATTCGACAAAGAAAGTCGAAGAAGTTGTCCAGGTCTGTAGTTTTGTCTGATGGGTATCCCACCATCTGGCTGCTTGACCTATAAACGTTTCCACTAATCTTTGAAGTCGACCATGTTCTCCAATATTTTTAGATACTTGTTCAATGTGCATGACTAGGGATTCCCTCTCCTTATACCTGGGTAGTTATGTAGTGTTTAAGTTGGTTGGTTGTAAGGTAGGGTGTTCCCTTACTTTCTTTTCAAAGATTTTGGGGATAATGGATACTATGAAGCACTGTCGGGTGGGTTTTTTCTGTACTTTTTGTATAGTCCAGCACCCTCTTGCTTGTGTTTCATAATTTTCCATCTCCCAGTCATACAGTTCAGCATCTGAGTTATAACCAATTGAGTCTTGGTTACCTAAGTAAAGTTCTCCCTGGATGTTTAGCTCTGTGTAGTCTGTATTGTTTTGGATCTGGTACAGTTGTCTGACATCGACTTCCTCATTAATCGGTTCGGTCCAAGGTTCTCCTTGGGAAGGATTAATGGGTACAATGACTTTGTGGCCATTTCCTTTTAGCTTGATTCGTTCCTTGTCTAAGGATATGGAGGCTTTCATCTTCCATCCCCAAGGATGACCGACTAGTGTTGGGAATGAACTAGATCCCTCTTTTGGGTCAATGATTTCAAAATCAACCTTGGTTGAAATTCCTTTGATGGTCATGTCAACATTTTTCCAAACCCCAATGGGTTCAATGAGACCTTGGTCGACAAGTTTTAGGTAAATACCTAATTCGTAGAGTCGAGGTCTTCCCATCTTTTCCCATGTATCTCGGGTCATGATATTTACCTGAGACTCGAAGTCAAGCACTACTTGTTGGATGTGGTAACCTTCGATTTCCAGGTCGACAAGTGGGTCGACATCATTTTTGTCTTTTTGGTTTAGGCTACAGATGTTCTTAGTTTGTTTTTTGGGATAAGTACTTTTTATTTGATGCAATAATTCAATGAACTGGGCTACAGATTTTTATTTTTGAGTGAGATAGATTAATTGTTGTATTGTGTTAGGTCGACTGCTAATGAGGTCTTCTTGTTGTGAAATGTCATGAAATATGTGGGTTTCCTCTTGATATGTGTGTTTTTGCTTTATAGGTTCAGGATAAACATTTGTGTCTTTAATCTTGCTAATTTGGGGGTTATCAGGCCCTATTTTTGTGCCTTGTCGAGTAACAATATGTAAATTCTTAGTATTTAGTACATCATGCTTTTGTACACAAGACAAGATATTAACGTTTTTCTTCATATTGATTTTCTCTAACATAGTAGGACAATCCTCAAGGGAGTGATCACCTACTCCACAGTGTGTACAAAGTTTTACATCAGTTTTGTCCTTGTACGGACAATCTGCGTACCGGTGACCTTCTTTGTAGCAGGTGAAGCACTGGGTGGGTCGACGCATTCGTATGTTGCGATTCCTAGGGAATCGACCTCTTCCTCCATAACCCTGACGTCGGTTGTCATACCGGCGCTCATATCATCGGCCGTTGTATCTTTTTCCGTTCTGGTTGTTTGTATTGTTTTGCTCGTTGTTTTGCGCTACTGCATTCGTTTGGTAGACCGCCTGGTAGTTCTGTCGGTTCTTTAGATTTAACTGACAGTCGGCCATGTTGTGACTTTTGGTCTCACAGATGGCGCACCAGGAAGATTTTCCATTCTTCATGTTAAATGGACAATATTTCGTAGAATGATCGCCATGTTCCTGGCAAATATCGTAAAACGATTTGGTTTGTACAAAGCGGACATCTTGTCAGCTATATTGCTGTCGACAATTATCTTTTGAATGACCGGCCGTCGAGCAGTTGGTACACCAGATTTCCTGATTCTTGAGGGTTAGTTCCTTCAAATAATTCTACACGTTCTCGATTTGTTCCTCTAATCTGTGGTCTGTCGGGTAGGCAGGTATGTCTTCATCCATCTCGACCTGTAGATATTTTGTTAGTGCATCTTCATACATTTTAAATGTATCTAGACTGATATGTCGGTGTACTTTCTGCGATAATCCTATAAGGAACCATTGAATTAGTAACTGTTTGTCAATAACGTAATTTAGCTGGCTTAGTAGGTCCTTCCAATGTTTGTCGTAGTCACGGACTATCTCCCCTGGATTTTGCTATGTTGTTTTGAGCTTTTTGGCGGCCAGGTGCTTAGCATCTGGGGTTTTAAAGAATGATAAGAACTGCACCTTGATCTTGGCTTTTGTCACTCTAGGTTTCCTTTCCAAAAATGTCATGTACCATGTCAAGGCCCTTTTCCTTAAGGCTCCAGCGAACTGTGCCATTTGTCGGTCTTCATCTGTTACTTGGTTTGCTTCCCAGGTTGACTCGCAGACGAACCAATGTCGTCTGGGGTCTTCATCTCCCTCATAGAGAGGAATGTGAGCTGATCCATGACCCATTTCTAAATCACTTTCACTGCTCTCAGAAGTTGGCAGAGGTGGAGGTGGGGGTGGTGGGGTTATTGATGTAGTCGAGCCTGCAGAATTTTGGTCGACGGATCTTGAGCTCCCGTCGGTCATCGAGTCATCGTCGACTTGCAGTCGGTTGATGTCGACTTCGGCTGTCGATGGTCCACTGCAACTTTGTGTTCACAGGTCTGCTTGTTCGATTTATTCTAAAGCTGTACTTGGCAGGGGGG